>JASPKP010002530.1:0-5000 GCA_030674155.1 Stramonita haemastoma
AAAAATAAAAGTGTGACTTTGAATTTGACTATCACACACACATACACACACGCGCGCGCGCGCGCGCACGCACACACATACATGTGCACGCACGCACGCACGCACGCGCGCGCGCGCACACACACACCTACACCTCAATGATGCACACACACACACACAATCACACACACAATCACAATCATACACACACACACACACACACACACACACACACACACACACACACACACACACACACACACACACACACACACACACACACACACACACACACGATGTCGGAGTTGAGTGCAGGAACAATGCAAGGGAAGTAACTCAGAATCTGGTTTCATCGATGTCATTCACCCGTCTAACACGGAAATAGTCTTCTTCTTTATGAAAACATTTCCTGGTAAATTTCTATAACAAGTGATAAAACAAATATTGTATCAGAGAAGAGAGAGAGAGAGAGAGAGAGGGGAGAGGAGAGAGAGAGAGGAGAGGAGAGAGAGAGAGAGAGAGCATACACACACACCATACACACACACACACACACACACAAACACAATAGACCTTGGTCCCTCCATAGACCCCCCTCCCCCCCCCTGGGGGGGATTTATGGGTGCATTTTTCTGAAACTTTGTTTATTTTAACGTTTTATGGTATATGTTACCCTCATGTAACCAGGTTATTTCAGGATATACAAGCAATTCAATATGGTAACCCTTCAGAAGGAAAATATTTAGGGGGTGAGGTTAATTTACATTATTTATATAAATATGTTCCTACACATTCATATCAAATTTGGTACCAAAATAAAGGGTATTAAACAGGCTATCAACATATGTTAATGTCACCACTGCACAAGGAACGCCTGTCCCATATTTTAAAAACAAATCAGAAAATTGAAATGAAAACGCCGTACAATCCTGTCCTGCCTTCAACATCTACCTGCCAAAGTGTATGACGTTTATAGGTGTGTGTGTGCGCGCGCATGCTGCGTGCGTGCGTGTGTGTGTGCATGCGAGTGAGTGTACATTCGAATTTGTTAAAACTGTAAATTGCTGTTGATTGCTTGTGTGTTGTGTAGGTCGAATGCAAGCGCTTTGATTTGTTTTTTTACAAGATATAGCGCTATACAAGTTCCATGTATTATTATTATTATTATTATTATTATTATTATTATTATTATTATTATTATTATTATTATTATTATTATTATGTTCAGTGACAGGGTGGTGGATGGGTGCCATATAGTCCACAGTAGACTGCTTCTTTTCTGTCCCTTCTCCTGTGAGTGATACCCACCCTCCCCATCCAGGGACAAGTTGACTTCCATTTGTGGCCTAGAATCTGGAGAAAAAAACACACACCAAAAATCAGCAAGTTGAGCTTTGTAGACTGCCTCTGTGTTTGAGAAATGAGTTTCCACAACATGCAACTTAGGTTCTGCCTTTACTTTTGCAAAGCATGGAGGAACATCATGTGGCTCATACTGCACTGAGCATTGGCGGTCCTGATAATCAGGAGGAGGTTCTGTCTGAGACGGAAAAGTGTCAGGCATTGTGTCCCCAGTAACCTCTTGAATGACAATGCCATGAGTGGAGTGGGTGGTGTTGGCTCCTGATGGAGTTTCTTCGTTCAGGTCAAAGTTATCCCAGCAAAAATGGATAACCTTGTTCTCTGTCAAACTCACTGTTGAAGGAAGAAGACTTGCCCACTGAAGTACAGAATTGGCCATAGCAGTCTCAAGTCGCACAATGGTTTTGTATCCAGCAACATGACCAAACCTATTCAACAGACTTATGATTTCAGAGCTGCCAGTTACATGTCTGACAGACATTCCAAGCAAAACATGTTTAGGCATTTTCCACTTCCTTCCTGTCACAGATTAGCATATATCCTGGGCACTTAAGGATGCCAATCTGATGGTTTTGGGTTGCTCCATAGAACTACTTTTTCCAGATAGCAGTGTTTTTAGAAAGTCTGTGAAAATATCTGGAGGTTTAACAGCATCAGACTGAAGAAATTCTGCAGAAGGAGGCCATGGCACATCAGGTGTTGCCCTGAAAGCATCCATAATGTATCGGCGAAGAACATATGCAGATTCCTCAAGACGTCTTTCTTCTGAAGCTGCTGACACAAATGCTGTCTCAACTGCCTGACCCTGGGCAAGTTCATCACAATAAACAAGATCACTGCGGTGGTTCGGAGCCCAGAATTGAATTCTGAAGCCAAAATGTCTCATTATTTTTTTCTTTCAGTTTGTAAGTCTTGTATCCTGGGTTGTAGAAGTCAGGAGAATGTTGTTGCATGTATTCACAGTACTTCTCACCTAGCATGGTCATTCTCTCCAACTGTGAACCTCTGATTATTGCATTTTCATCATACTCGCATATGTACTCAAATGCCCTCTCGTATGCCTGTAGCCGCTCAGTAGTTTTCTGGTCTGTTGATGTTTCAGCATGCCTGTCTTCACATCTCAGATAGTCTTTTCTACAACCTTCGTGATAGTGAGCTTCACGTACTACAAGATCTGTATCTTGATAATGAGTGAAAATGTCATCTTGTTTAGTTTTGGCTGCATCCTGTATAGACTGTTCTGCTGTCTTGGTGATACATTTTACAAGTTTTCCAAAACATGGAACCCCTTTTGAAACTTTCTTTTTAAATTTCTTCTTGCAAAAAATGCAACTGTCTTTTGGAAGCAATGGGCCTGAAGTAGCGACAGTCCTTTAGGTTTTGATGGTCCTGCAACCTCTTCACTACCTGTCTCACGCTTTCTTTTCCTGGCAAATTTCACACTTGTAAACTGTGCATAACAGCTTCTGTGATAACCATGGCGTGTAAAGTCAAGGTCTCCTGGAATACAATTACAAATCTCATCTAGTCTATGACATGCCACATCTGAAGAACGTCTCAAGTGAAGAGACTTTTAAATAGTTTTTTTTGTGCTTTCTTCAGTTAGTGGAGTTACAGTCTTTTCTGTTATTTTGGAAATGAATTATACAAGTTCTCCCACCCCTGGAAGTTTTTCTTTTGCACTTAAGTGTACTTTTGAAGGTCACTGGATGTTCATCTGCCATGTTGAAATGTTCATTTTATACAGGAAACGTCACATGGGGAAGATGAAATACACTTTCAGTGAGAGACTGCACACTTGCCAGTGACTCCACTCTCCTCAAAAGTCTTTCGGATGAGACTGTAAACCGAGGCCCCGTGTGCGAACGTACCCAGAACGTCTTACGCACACGTTAAATCATGTTCCGCTTTTCGTAAGAGTAGGCCATTGTGTGCGGGTGGGAACAGATGAAAATATTTACACAACTGCATACGGACGGGGACTGGATGAAAAAAGCACATGAGTGCTTATTCCATTATCCTCGATATAAAAGAATAAAATAAAAATAAAAATAAATAAAATAAAATGACCTGAAACATGATGGTTAAAATGGATACTAAAAGTACTACTCAACAGTTTGCCTTATCCCCAACGTTTGTGGTGGAGGACGCGGAACTGAAAAGAACAACGAATTATGACCACGCCTTGTTCTATTTTTAGATGTATGTTATCGTGTGTCACTTGAATGTGCTGTGGTGTGGTGTGGTGTGTGTGTGTGTGTGTGTGTGGTGTGTGTGTGTGTGTGTGTGTGTGTGTGTGTTACACGCGTGCACACGCGCGCGACTGATCTGCATATTATGTGTAATTTCTTGAGGGAAAAAAAAAGAAACTCAAAAAATTCATAGACTCAAAGCGCTGTGGTTAACGCATCCTCTTCGTTAATGATACTTATGGCTGTTGCAGTACTTACTGTGTGTTACAGACATTCTCTGATCAATAATAACATCTTGATCTAGACTTATTTGTGCATACTTTGTGGAACATACTGATAGTTGGATACATTTCTGGCACCGGACACACAAGGCGTGAGATGAGAAAGTGCCGCTCAACTGATGGTGAGAGAACGGAACAGCGCTCGGCTGTGGTTGAGTGGTAAGACAGATTTCAGCTGCGTGCGGTTCGGACGGCCGCGCATTAAAGTCATCACTGTAGTTTTGTTTTAAATAGGTCAGCAAAAAACTGTGCCTATATAATCGGGAAAATTATACTAGATGCTATTCACAATAAAATTATGAGACGTTAAGCCAGATTTTGTGCAATAATCGCAGCGTGAACATCCCTACTCCAAAAACCTAAATATAGGGCGCAAAGAGGGGAAAATGCACTGTTGATACACCTCTCACTCCTGAAATAACCTGTATCCCAGAGGGTAACATGTCAAATGTTTCTACCAACATCATAAGCTTTCAGAAAAACAAAGTCAAAAATCCCCCCAGGGGGGGGGAGGTTTCCCTCTCCTAGACCATGGTCTACAAACACAAACACACACACACACACACACACACACACACACACACACACAAACACACACACACACACACACACACACACACACACACACACACACACACACACACACACACACACACACACACACACCACAGGGCAGGCTGAAAAAAAGTTGTGTAAATTTAATCTTTTACCCTCAAATAAAGATAATTTTCACTTCTCACACACACACACACACACACACACACACACACACACACACACACACACACAAACACACACACACACACACACACACACACACACACACACACACACACACACACACACACACACACACACACACGTACGCATGCACACACAAGCGCGCAAATACATACATGTATACACACAATTTTCGTCACAGACGTAATCCCTTTTTATCACGTCCCTTTGCCAGAAATAATCTTCTTACACTATTTAGATGGAAATCTAGATAATAATCTCCCATCATCTTAAAAAAAACATTGCAAACAGAAATCTATTCAAGAAAAACAAAGTAAAACGAGCATCTTATGGAAAACGCAAACATGTGTATAAACTTTATGCCTTTCAGTTTCTCATCTATTCTTAGTGAATAATTAAGAAAAGCTTTAAGTCCCGAGTATGCTTTTACAGTTGTGCTTGTGAT
>JASPKP010002530.1:20000-22815 GCA_030674155.1 Stramonita haemastoma
GCTGCCTCTGCTGGCGACTCCAGGTGATGGAGGCCACCCCCACCTCCAGCTCCACCACCCGCGCTGCTCTCCTCTGCCACTCCGCCAGCGTCACGTCTGGGTACAGCCTGAGGAAGAAGAAGACCAGATAGGATGTATAACCTGACGCAGAAGAGATATATATATATATATATATATATATATATATATATATATTATATGTGTGTGTGTGTGTGTGTGTGTGGTGTGTGTGTGTGTGTGTGTGTGTGTGTGTGTGTGTGTGTGTGTGTGTGTGTGTGTGGTAGATATATATAGAGAGAGATAGAGAGATAGATAGATAGATAGATAGAGAGAGAGAGAGAGAGAGAGAGAGAGAGAGAGAGAGAGAGAGAGAGAGAGAGAGAGAGAGAGAGAGAGAGAGAGAGAGAGGATGTATTATGTGAATGTCTTCACTTGTACACACCTTCTCGCTCCCTCCGCTCCGCCGCAGATACTTTTGTCCTTAAGAATACCCAGATTCAACCTATCTACCGTTGGTCGCTGCTCTTTCTCTGTTTCTGGTCCGTCGATCTGGAATGACCTCCCTCTCTCCCTCCGGCAAAAGCCTACTTATGACACTTTCAAATCCAACCTAAAGACACACTTATTTCAAATCTAAGATTTTCTGCTGTTTCCATCTCTTATCTGTCCCTGCCTTCAACATGTACCTGCCAAAGTGTATAATCTTTATAAGTGTGTGCACGCGCGCATGAGTGTGTGTGTGTGTGTGTGTGTGTGTGTGTGTGTGTGTGCGTGCGTGCGTGCGTGCGTGCGTGCGTGCGTGCGTGCGTGCGTGCGTGCGTGTGTGTGTACATTCGATTTTGCTGAAACTATAAATTGTTCTTGATTGCTTATTAATTTGTTGTGTAGGTCGAATGCAAGCGCTTTGATTTGTTTTTACAAGATAACGCGATATAAAGTCCATGTATTATATATATATATATATATATATATATATATATATATATATATATATATATATATATATATATATATATATATATATATATATATATATAATCGTAGTGAAGATGAGATAGGATATGTATGAATATCCTGAGTAAAACAAGATAGACTATAATATCTGGAAGAAGACTAGTTCTCAATACAAGTGCCATTAAGTGAGATTTGAATACATACACTAGGTGTTCCTCCCCCCACCCCGCGAAGTGAAGCTGGAGAACACCCAACAACGACACCACCACCACCACCACCACCACCACCAACAACAACCACCACCGCTACCACCACCACCAAAACAACCACAACCACCACCACCACCAACAACCACCACCACCCTTACCACCAACCACCACCACCACCACCAAGCACCACCACCAACCACCACCACCATCCTCCTCCTCCTCCTCAATGTACCTATGCAGGGCCTTCACAAGGAACTGGGTATAGGGGCGCAGGAAGGCGGCAGCATGGGGGCCCACATAGTATTGTCTGGGCAGATTGAGGGCTGGCTCCTCCACTGCCCACACATAGCGCGACGTGTCGGCCTGATAGCGCGTGACCGTCACACCCAACAGCGGGGAGATGGTCAGCTTGTCTATCTGTAAGGTAGGAAAGGGAGGAAGGAGGGAGGGAGGGAGGGTGGAAGGGAGGGAGGGAGGATGGGAGGGAGGGAGGGAGGAAGGGAGAGAGAGGGAGGAAGGGAGAGAGGGGAGGGAGAGAGGGAGGAAGGTAGAAAGGGGGGAGAAAGGAAGGGAGGAAGTGAGAGAGGAAGGAAGGAAGGGAAGAAGGAATGAAGGGAGGAAGGGATGGAGGGAGGGAGAGAGGAAGGGAGGGAGGGAGGGAGGAAGGAAAGAAGGGAGGAAGCAAGGGAGGGAGGAAGGAAGGAAGGAAGGAAGGAAGGAAGGAAGGAACACACACACGCACACACACATACACGCACGCACGTACACACACATGCACGCACGCATGCACACAACACACACACACAAACAACACACGCACACACACACACACACACACACAACACGCACACACAAACAACACACGCACACACACACACACGCATGCACGCACGCACACATACACACACATGCATAATTATTGTATGTACAAGCATGCAGGCAGGCAGGCATGCATCAGAAAGACATCTCCCTAGGTAGCAAGCGCGCTTCTAAAGGTTTGCAGAGACACACGCATGTGGAAATAATTGTAACGTTAAGGCAAGGCAAGGAATGACATGGCAAGGGGCAAGGAATGGCAAGGCATGGAACGGCAAGACACGGTATGGAATGGCAAGGAATGGCAAGGCATGCAGGCAAGGCAAAAGATGACAAGGACAGATATGGCAAAGCATGGCAAGGCAAGGTATAGCAAAGCAAGGCAAAAAATTGCAAGGAAGGCAAAACAAGGAATGGCAAGTATGCTGGGTATGTTCTTGTTTCCATAACTCACCGAATGCTGACATAAATTACAGGATCATTAACGTGGATATTTGATCTTTGCATTTACACATATGAATATAAGGCAATAGTAGGTCTGCACATGAAGATGACCTGGGAGATGGTAAAAATCCCTACCTTCAATTCACAAGACGCCACGAAGATTCGAACCACAATTTAACGACCCATGGGACTGAAGTCAAACGGTCTTTATCACTCCGCCATAGCGTTTTGTCTCTCACCACATGTCATACATGCATGATTTCTTTTTACATGGGTCTGATAGCTAGCAAATATTGAATAAGCTATCATAACTATCACCATGCTTTATATTGTTATCATGTAAAATTATACTTATACATATAATTATATATGAGAGAGACAGAGAGAGAGAG
>JASPKP010002531.1:0-22813 GCA_030674155.1 Stramonita haemastoma
AGGTATGTATTACAACATAATATAGCACAATACAATACAATACAATCCCCCAACATGAATTTTGGCCTCAGCCTGTTGCGAAGGGGAATAACTCCTACACTGATAACATTATTCTAGGTAGGCGGCTATCGATATATCATCAGACTTAAAGACAGAACGGGGGAGAGACACTGATCTCGAAAGTTGTTCACAATCCACAATTCACAAATGGTTTATTCCCATTAACTCCTTTGAACAATTGACTTATAAAATATCGATGGATTAAACAAAAAAACATAAAACAAAAAACAAAAAAAATTGGAATCCGGCCAGCGTTGCGATGTGACGTCATCGTAATGCCATTTCCGTCACCACCTTGACCCTTCTCTCCCCTCAGAGTATTTGTCTGTTTTCCTCGTTTTTAGAAGTAAACTACAATTTCTTGTTAAAAGAACCATACTGGATAATAGTTAAGAAAAAAATATATTTTCTCATTAAACACCCATAATCACCTTAAGCCTAGTCACGTGATCATATCTGCGTCAACGACGTCGGCCATTCCACGCAATCAATCGTACCCATTGATATGTGTGTGGTTTTGCGTACACGTAGCCTATCCCTTTGTGATTCAATCAGTTTTTATTGACATTAGGCAGCAAATACTTCTTCGGTATTTGGACTTCCAAAGTTTTGTAGTGAAACAGATTTATTGTCTGCCGATCTGCAACCAGAAGGTTGAGAGCTGTCCGTCAAAGTGGCTGACGCCGCCATCTTCGTTACCCCAATGACTGTGCCATTGGCACAAATAACTGTGGATGTGTCAGGTGAGCCGTTGTGATCTGACTTATAGGCATCGTAAGCATGAAGAGTAAATGTAGGTCTTGATTACGTTCTGTGAGGAAATCGTAACTGGGGAGAAATCAAAAAGAAAATCGGATTCGGTACATGCCGCTTTCGACCCCCATGCCCTAGACCTAGGCTAGTCCAACAGGCTAGCCTATATTTTCCCCTTGCGCGATGATATTATTCCTAATCTAGCAGAGCCTGTAGGCCTAGTGCAAAGGTTTTCGAGTAGGCCAACTGTGGGGTGCCTCTGTCATAACTTTTCAGATCTGATTCCCGAGAAAACCATTGAATACACTTCCCAGTCGAACTAGGCCTAGTGGCCTTGATTCAATTTTCCTATCCTTCCTTTGTTGTAATAAAAATTACCCCCCAAAAATTGTTGAAAAAGAAGTGTTATGATTATTAGACTATAGCCCTACTCAAGATTTTGTCTTGTGAAAGTTTTTAGTACTTATCTGCATACTTGAATTATGTGCTGTGTGTGTATTTTATTTTTCTTTTTTTATATTGAGGATAATAGAATAAGCACTCCTGTACCTTTTTTTATCCAGTCTCTGTGTGTATGCAGTTGTGTAAATTTATAGTCACATAATAGTGTCATCTGTTCCCACCGGCACACAATGGCCTACTCCTACAAAAAGTGGAACAGGATTTAACGTGTGCGCTAAATGTTCTGCTGCGTTTGCACACACTGACACAGGGCCTCAGTTTACAGTCTCACCTGAAAGACTTTAGGGGAGAGTGGAGTCAGCACTGATGTTAACTCCAGGAGAAAAATCGAACCCCGGTCAAATTGCCAGTGCAATGTTCTGACCATTAGGTTATCCTGACCCCACATACTCTCTGTGTGTTGGGGGGGGGGGGGGGGGGTATTTGTGTGTGGGTGTGTGTGTTGTACTAACTACACAGATAAGTTGCCACTGGTAAGCAAAAGTACAGGACAGTCACAGTCCCATTGTCTGTGTTCAGCATAACTCTTTCTGTGGGCCAACACTGGCAACAGCTTCCAAAAATTTATATTAAAAAAATAATGCACGAGAACTGAAAGATGTGATGACAGCAAAATGAGCCCAAGCATTCATTCTACTGATGGCCAAAGTTGCCAAGAAATGCAAAAAAAACCCAGGCTTAGTCACAAGTACTGAAGTAGTATACATGCAGTGATATAATTTTTGGAACCCTACTTTGGGTGAATGCAGTATGTGTCGCTGAAAGGGGTGGGGGGACGGTTAATTGAGGGTTGATATGGGAGGTAAAACTAAAATAGTCTGAAGGTTGAAGGAAAGAAAGCAATGGAAACATTATTAGAACATGGATAAATGAAATGGGAAGGAAATTTTTTATATTTTTTTATACCACTTTATGTCAGATTTCTCTGCGTGAAATTCGGGCTGCTCTCCCCGGGGAAAGCACGTTACCACAAGTGCGGCGCCTACCTTTTTTTTTTTCCCTCAGGGATGGTGTCTAAACACAACACCTGTGTGCATTCTGGTTTGTTTTTTTTAAATAATTTTGTCATCCGCTCCTGCCGGCACACAATGGCCTGCTCTTCCATAAGGCGGAATGGGGTTTTAACGTGTGCGCAAGCTGTTCTGCGTGCGTTCGCACACAGGGCCTCGGTTTATAGTCTCATCCGAATGTCTGACATTCAGTTCGATTTTTTCGTCAAACTGGGAAGAAAGGGTGAGGCTGGATACGAACCCAGAAACTCATGGTTTACATGTTGGCAGACGAACATTTTATATCATCCTGCCACCTTCCTTTCTTTTATGAGTCATTCTTAGCTCTTGGTCACTAAAACTTCAAATTTGTATTGAGGATGTATTTAAGCATTCTTGCATTAATAAATGCTTATTTATTCATCTTACTACAAGTACAATGGACTTAAGCATGTCAGACCATCTTTAGCCAAGTGAGCACTAGCAATCCGAAGTTTTCGTCGGGCTCTGTTACATAACTCATAAAGCAGTTACAGCATTGTTTGTACATATACATGTCTAAATATAAAAGTTAAATTTAATATTTTGTGCAAGGTGATGTTTATTACAGATTAACCATATATTCTTTTTAGTTTTAAAGAAAATAAAAGGTTTGTTTGCACTGAAGACGTGCAAACTGCAAATGTGCACTGCATTTGCATGTCCCATTTTTAGCTATTTTTGAACTGAGTTTTTGGGGGTGTGGTTTTTTTTTTCAATTCAATGCCAGTTTCTCAAAAACAGGCCAAACATACATGTATCTTGATACTGCAGTTTATTTAAGCTTATTGGGATGTTTTTATTCATATTGCTTTGAAAAGAAACAACTCTTATGCTGTTATGGGGGGGAAATCTGTTGTGGATCACCCCCAATACTGGGAATAGTGGCCAAGAGCCAAGAATGACTCCATCATAATCACTGTGTTGGACCAGCTAACCAGGTCATTCTTTGGAGCTGTGTTCACTTACAGTTCTGGTTGTGTGTTGTTGTTGTTGTTTTTTGGGGGGGGGTTTAGAATAGAAGGCAATACACCGAAACTGCACAAAAATATTGCTATATGGGTCATTCTCCTGAAAACTGGACAGATTTGTGACATGACAGCTAAAATTTTGAAATGCAACATTTCCCTTAATGTTGGTTGGGAATGAAAGCTTGATATCTATTCTTAGCATACATATAAAGCACAAAATGGCACAATGCTCAGAACTTGATGAATAATGAATTTTGTTACATCATTCAACACTGTCTCGTGCATTACAGAAGACACCAAAAAGACAAAAATAACCTTGTTTAGAGGATTTTTTATTGTAAATTTTTGGTAGTTTTACACACAAATCCACTATATATTGGCTTTTACTACACAACAGAAAGTTTTTTTGTATTTATGGCCCCTTCTTATCAATGTTGCTGAAATGATCAAACCAAACGTAATTTTTTTCAGTTTTTTATTTCTTTCTATCAGACTTGTTTTATACACTAAACAGACACTGAAATGTGGTAAATATTCAACAGAATTCATCTTTTCAAAATGGTGAGTAAACATTGTTTTTGTTTTTTAACAATCAAGGCAATTTCAGTAATTAATTACATGTCTCGCGCATTACGTAGACACGTCTCGCATGTTACACAGACGCCATCATATTGACAATACAAGAACTGAGTTGTTTGACAGCAACTTAACAAGTCAAACAAGGAAACTATAACTGTTTTACATATGGTTAAGGATTCCACTAACAATAAAACCCAGAATCACTAACAGGAGAACATCAAAACCATAAATCTCCATGAACTACTTTCTCTGTCTTGCTGCTTCATCAAATTCATGGCACAGTTACCCTGGCACAGTTACCCTCCCAGTAATTGTGAAGCTTGACACTAACTCTGGAAAGAAATATGATCACATAGAGTAGGTTTCGGCCTACACTTCCACTTCAGTTGAAAATGCAGTGAGACTGTAAAGTACTGCTAGATTTGAAGCTTTTAAGTCTCGACGAAAGAAATATTGTCCGGGCTCAAGATGTCAGAATCATTTTGTGCAGTTACAGATAGAAACTTAAGCATCACAAGCATAACAATTCACATTTTTTTCAAGCTAGTACATGGATTGTAATGGAAAAAATCAACTGAGTTTGAATTCAATTCAAATGAAAGAAGTACTGCCTCTCACCCGAAATAATTTTTGTGTTACACACATTTTTGTGTGTAACACAAAAATGGACATATCACACATTATCTCAAGCCCTTTGTTAAGTACTATGAATCTAATTAAATCCATCTCACACATTGCATAGACACCTAGCTTATGGTAGAAGGTGTAATGTGCAGGACAATGATTTTAAAGTTTTATACAAGTTTTATCATTGGAGCTAATATTTCAAATCATAAGTTGTTATAGCACATCCCAGTTGGTTTGGCTTGCACATTCAAATATTTTATCAAGATTTGTCGAATCCTTCATCTATTAAAAATAAAGTATAAATCAGATATGTAACGAATGTGACTCAGACACATGGTAGTGGTGTCTTTGGTAATGTGCAGGGCTAAATTTGTTTGTAACAGAAAAGCAAAGACAAGTGAACAGAAACAGGAGCTTCAGACACCAGTTGGTTTCATAAACTACATTATTTCACTTACGAGAAGCAATGGAAAGCTGCACTTACAACAACTTTTATTTTTATTTTTTCCGTATCACGCCACATTTCAAGACGCCAAACACATGGCGTCGTTAGTAACGATCGAGAGAACAGGTCAATGATGTCACTAAATGAACACTAAGTATTTACGACAGTAGAAGCTGTATGCAAAAATAAGAAGTCCAGTGTATTTCCCTGCGTACAAAACCTTCAAATCATGACCTTAATTTCATTATCTGGAGTACATTTCTGTTTTTGAGCCAAGCCAGATTCCACGCCTTTTGACAAACGTCCCATGATGCTAGAATCGATCGATCTAACAGCTGCTAAAGCCTGTGACAATCTGAAATCATCACGAAGAAATGATGAATAAACATCTCTTGAATCTGTATTAACAATCTTTTTATGCATAGTATTCAGAAAGAATAAACAATCTTTCCTCCAAGACCTCAACAGGGGCTGTTGCTTGATGGCGTATCGCGAGTTACACAAAGAAAGTGAACAAGACACCACAGGTTTAAAGTGCATTTGTACCTCAGCACACACTCTCTCACAGCAGACAACGAACCAGAAAGCTTCCCCAGTGCAAACGTACTGAGATTCATACGCGAAGGTCGGTAAGAGTTCGCTGTGACTGATAAAATAGTCCCTTTGTTTGTTCGAACATTACAGCTTTTGAAAGACACCACGTGTGAAAATCGTAATAGGTAGCTCATTTCTCAGGATAGTATTATCCTTTCTTCATCCAACTTGGTGAATAATAGCACAAAAAGCATTACTCTTGACACAACACTTTGGGGTGAAGGTCATGTTCTCTATTTTTAGACAATGCAGCTTTATCGATCGAACGTGGCAAAGACGCCGAGTGTAATGCGCAAGACGCTGATTTTCTTCCTGGTATTTCTTTATGATGCAATCATTTTATATACTTTAACTTACCCAGAAACAAAGTTCTTCATCATACCTTTGCTTTGATAACAAATTTGATTCTTTACACTGAAAATCTAGGGAAATATCAATGATTGATGTGTGTGCTCGAAACCATGTCACAAACTGGGTACAGGAAATCGTGTAAATTTTGCACATAAATGGCTTGAGGCAAGTAAAATAATGCACACACACAAATGATTTCATTTCCTTCATTTCTCCAAACATAGTCCACACAAAAGATGTAAAACATTTTAAGATTTTTGTGTTAGGAGATATTTTATTTGGCTCTAAACATGGTGACCCCCATCTGGCCAGTTTTCAGGAGAATGACCCATATTCTCTTACATTTTTAACTGAATGAAAACAAAGCCAGTTTATATATATATTAAGTTACAAATAATATACATGCAGTTAATCATATTTCTCTCTTCATTCATTCTCTGGTGGACAGATTTGCATCGGCAAGGATTGGTGTGTTTTTTTTTAATGCTTAATAAATACTACCAAGTTCATGCTGTATACAAGAAACTTAGAAAATAGAATGACTATATAAATTATAATATAAAAAAAAAAATTAAATTCATACTGTGAACACTACTATAGTTTTACTTGGTAAAACTTTTCTGCATTGTGTTTGTGTGTGCAGCTCTTGCTGATCAAGCCTACAGAGACTACAGAATGAATAATTTTGGTGCAGCCGAGAAAAACTGTATGACCCTGCTACAGATCGAACCAGACAACACCAGTCTTCTTCTGCTGCTCAGTTCTATCCATTTTCAGACTGGCCAGCTGGAAAAGTAAGAGATGCTTGTGTATAATTTATATCATTTATATTTTTGTTTGTTTATAAAGTAAGGGGTGGGGGGGTATTTTTTCTTTTGTTTTGGGGTTGTTGTTTTTTCTGAAGTTAGTTCATGCGTAAGCTAGAAGATACTCATTGAGTTAAGGCTGCATTGAGGGTGTTTTTTTTTATTGGGTTGGGGGGGGGGGGGGGGGGGGATCTGCCGTTGGTTGAACATTACACCATAGTGACTCGTGAAAGAATAGTATAAATTTAGTTTATATTCCCGATAAACAGTTGGTTCCAGAACTCTTGTTATTCTTAATTAAGGTAACAGACGCATCAAGTATTATGGAGTATATCGACAACTTAAGTTTGAAAATTCACTGATTTTTAAAGTAATTGAGTCTATGGTTATTGTGTGTATTCTGTTGGTAAATTCATCACACAGAGAGAAAGAGAGAGTCAGAAATCGAGAAGTGCTGTTTACTCGTGTTTTGTTTGAAAGATGAGGGGTTGTTTGTTTTTTTAAGTAAAGCTGACATACTGCTGCAGCTCAATGTCTGCTTTTTCTTTTGAAACTTAAGTATTTGCCCATGAAATTGCTTAACCACTTTTAATCATACCAGTAGAGAGAGCATAGTTTTCCCTGACAAGAAGTTGGTGTGCAAAATGTGTTAAATAAATTCAAAGGAAGGTGTTCAGATACACTGTTACACCATTTAGGGTTTGTAGAATTTGTCATTTAGTTTTCTGGTTATTAAATTTTTTTTAGAAATAGCTTTAATTATGGTGAAAATGCCATTTGATATGATGTTTTTATTCTGCCCTTCTTACAGATCTGCCTATTTTAGTAAATTGGCAATCAACCATAATCCAACCCTGGCTGAGGCATACTCGAACCTGGGCAATGTGAAGAAAGAGATGGGTCAGATACAGGAAGCCTTACAAAACTACAAGACAGCTGTCACATTGAAGCCCGACTTCACAGATGGCTACATCAATTTGGCTGCTGCCCTTGTCGCTGCTGGGGATCTGGAGCAAGCTATCCAAGCATATGTGACAGTTCTTCAAATCAAGCCTGTAAGTTTGTCTCTTTTGGGGGAGGGTATGAAAGTTAGTTGGTGATAAGGAATTAGTTTTTAGCAAGAAATGGGTGATTTTGTTTGTTTGTTTTTAAAGAAAAAAGGTTGGCCATTCCTTGAAACTTGACCAGGGTTCAATTGCCTAAAAACTAATAAAGTTGTAACAATTGATCTTTAATGAACAACGATTGGACTGAGTATGTAAAGTTATAAATCACTGGAAAGCTAAGATCTACACCCACCCAAAATGTACCCCCTAAATCAATCAAAATTCATGCTGCTCATGTGTGCAGAATGACCTTCACCCCTTTCTGTGCCTAGCAGTGGCCTTGATATCTATTTGGTGATCTGCGAAGGCAAAAGTGAGCTGTCAGATTATTCCAGGATTTGCCATGCAGCTTAGCAAGGTCATCCCAGAATGTTCTAGGAACTGCGCTGCTAAAGTTCAGGCATGAGCACTTTTTTTTATTTTAATGACTGACAAGATACAAAAGCATTATTGACAGAAGGGACTCCATGTACATTGTAACATGATGGATCAGAAGCTTTTGCGGTTTTTATGAGCTTTGGTCTTTCACCAAATTCCATTCTGTATTTGGATTCTTCAAGATAGGCAGCTATGCCATTATTTTATTTTTGTCTGTAATGTGTCACCATCTGGCTCCACCTCCAACAACAATTACAACAAAATCCCAACTTATCAAACAAGCCTTATGCCCATTATTTTATTTGTATATTAAACTCATCAGCCACTGACCAATTTGGTAATGTGTTTTGTTTTTTGCCATGAACAGGACCTGTATACGGCACGCAGTGACCTGGGAAATCTACTGAAGGCCCTGGGACGCCTGGATGAGGCAAAGGTATGCGCTGCTAACGCTTTGGCGTTCACAGCGCTATTGTGGTATCTTTTTCTTTCTCCTCTTTTCCCCCTTTATATCCAAACTTAGATGGACATATGTGGCCACTCAATCAGCTTTCATGCTGCATAAAGTGGTGCCCCCTCCCCCTTTTTTATCAGTATCAGTTAGGCAAGGCATTCCTAACACTGCTAATACTCTCTAGCTAATCTGTTTTGTAAAGAGAACAGATTGCTGCCATGAAAATAACAGCAAAAACTGATCACAGGGAATGACTTTTCTGCTTCGTCGTTTTGGGAAGAAGACTAAAGCATACCTCTCTCTCTATCTCTATATCTTTTTTTTTCTTTTTTTTTACTTTGATCATACAATGTTCAGTTATTGGAAATAGGGGGGTTTTGGTTGGTTGTTTTGGTTGGTTTTTTTAATGGTGAGAGGGAAAGCATGGAAAATTCATCTTTGGTAAGGTATGGTGTGACAGATGTTATCTCATGGCAGCAATATTTCTTTCTTTTTGTAAAGGTCAGTTGGAGCTAATGCAGATATTATGAACACTCAAAACAAATTCTTCCAGCAGTATTCTGAATAAAAAGGTAAAAGCGAAAAATCTTTGAAAACTCTTCAAATATTGGATATTGAAATAAAAACATTTATGGCTTTTGATGTTTTAGCCACTCAATCAATGCTGCAAGTTGCTGGTGAAATGACTTTGTTGCAAACAGAATTTTTTATCTACAGTTTGCTTTTTGCTTTGCTTTTCTTTATTCTAGTTTGGTGGAAGAATTTGGATTAAATTTACAGCTCTTAAAAAGTTTATTGAGATTATTCCAGATTGACTACTGAAGACAGCATTGGCCCAGAGAGGCAGTAATAATTTTTTTTTAATCCTTTTTGGGGGGGGGGGGGGGGGGGGGTGGTGTTTAAAGTTACATAGAAGTACAAATTGGGAAGGGATGGTCAATGTGTGCTTTTTGTTAAAGCTATGAGAAATAAATGTGCAATTGTTAACGTTTGATAACAATTAAAAAACTGAAAGTGCTGCTGAGCTGTGCTAATGCTGTCTTCTGTTGTGTTCTCTATTTGTTGGGAATGCTTTGAGAACCTAGGGTGTTTTTTTTAATTTTATTTATTTACTAATGCGTAATTAAAATGAGCATGGATACATTTAAGAAACCTAATCAGATTTAAAGTTTTAACTGTGTGGAACATAAAACTGAAGAGTTCTTAATTGATTGGTGAATTGTAACCAGTTTGTTTTATCTACAAGATTTAGGATGACTGCCATATGCTGGATAAATGGATAAGGCCAGTCCAGAGGAGTCCGGGCTAGACGCTCAAGCCCAGAACTTCGCAGTGAGCTGACCAAAATGGGAGGTATCGTATGACGCCTGGCGTTGAAATTGCGAGCGCATTGCTATTGGTTCAGCGCGTAAGGTCTTGAATAAAAGATAATATCCTTTTCCCGCTTTCAGGTGCAAGTGCATCAACACCTGTGAGTGCTGTAACTCATATAGTTGCAGCTATTACTTTGACTTATCAGTTTTGACATTCACATTATTGAAAATTGTGTTTGTCTTTTTTTTCTGGAAAATGGTGATTGCTCACCAAATAGAGCTGCAGAATGGTAGCAATGTGCATAGTGAAGTTCCTTTACTAAAGGCGTCTTGGCACTTCTTCAATTAGCAGTTTAACAACTTCTGTTACTTGGAGTTTTCTCCAGGGAAATGCATATTTTTTTCCCAAAAAAATTTTCATTGAATAAAAAATAAATTTAAAAAAGTATTGTCAGAGATGATTCGATGGGAAACACTATGCAGATTGTGCATGTTCTGAGGAAAATAAGCAGAGGAAAAAAGTATTTGTACGTCCAGTGGTACCAAGAACACATGCAATCCTTCACATCAAGGCTGAAGCAAATAAGGATTGGGGAGTGTTTTGCACTATCTCCTCTCCTGATCCCTTATACTTCCTGATTCTTTTTCTCCGACCAAAGCATGAAGGAACTTGTTGCTGCTGCTTTGGCGTGTTGCACTTTTTTCAATCTTAAAAGCTCTGAGACCGAGTCCTAAGTACTCTTTACTGTTTCAGCCTTGATATTTGTGAATGTGTTTTTAATTTTACCATCTGGATTTGTGAAAATTGAACACAGATTTTGATGTACTGGTGAACTTTGTTTCAGTGCGTAGTCTTGCTGCAGTGTTCAGAGAGCAGGCATACAGTCGCGCATGCTTTTGCCCTTAGATGTGTCCTTTGAACTAACAATTTCTCTTTTTGGTTTTGAAAATGGAAGAATTGATGACCACTGCTTTTAATCATTGGTTAACATTTACAAAAAGAAAACGAAAATCCCACAAAAAGTTGCACACTAAAAATCTTCAAAATTGATTATTAAATTTTTCTGTGAAGACTGGGTACATGACACCATTGCTCATATCTTGGAAGACTTGACTTAAAATTCGAATAGAGATTTTCATTGTTTTTGGAAACCAAACTATAACCATGAAAAGAAAAACACGGATGATGGAAAAATGGATAGGACAACTTGAGTTTTGTTAATTTATTTCATAGCATTGGGTCCTATTGCCTACTTTGAAGAACAAAAATGTGACATCGTTTGAAATTTCCAAGATATGATAGCAACCAGTCTATGTGTGTTCCCAGTTTTTGCAGAATTCATCGTGAAGGGCAAAAGTAAAATTACAAACTAGCTCCCAGTGTATAGGTTTGAATAGATTTTATGGCTTGTCCTCTGCAGTCGCAGTGTTCTTACCACGTGTTTATTTTTGGCAACCTTTAAGTGGCATCATGCGTAAATGTCTGCTTTCCAAAGCGCTTAGTGTGTTCGCGATTATAAAACAGCACTTGCTTAAATGTTACTCTGCGATTAGTTTTTACAAATTTAAAAAGTACTTGCGTAGGTTCAGCTTTCCCTGCGCATTCTTTTTTTTTTTCAGACCTCAAAGCAGCATCTGCGTAAATGCCAGTTTTCTACAAAGCTTAGTTTTTGCGACGAAAAGAAGGGGGCAAACCCAGCATTTGCGCGTTTCCACATAGATTGTTACAGTTTACTGATCATCATTGTTTGGGTCCCTCCCCTCCTGTCCCATTTGCAGGCTTGCTATCTGAAAGCAATAGAAACTTGTCCCAATTTTGCTGTGGCCTGGAGCAACTTGGGCTGTGTGTTCAACACTCAGGGAGAAGTCTGGCTGGCCATTCACCACTTTGAAAAGGTAAGATGATTTTGAAAAATTATTTTCAAACCATAAAGTTAAAGTCTGTCCCGAGCCATAAGGCTCATCAGGCCGGTGCTTATCCCGGTTTCTGTGGCGTTAAGCGACTGAGAGTCATAGACTCCCCCCTGGATAGGACGCCAGTCTATCGCAGGGTTAACCCCCCAACACAAGGTTGGTACCCCTTTTACACCTGGGTGGGGTGAGAAAATAGCCGTAAAGTGCCTTTTCCAAGGGCACAACGCCATAGCGGAATAGCTGGGATCGAACCCGCAACCTTTAGATTACGAGTACAACGCCCTAACCACTGGGCCACAGCGGCGGCTATTTTCAAACCATACAGAAAAGAAATGAGTTATTTTTTGCCAGTGTACTATTCCCATGATCATCATGGGGAGAACAAGAATCTTTATAATAACTCTAGTTCCATGGTAGAATAAACTAGTGAATTACACTTAAAATATGTGATAAACAAGGGGTATCTTTATAAGGAAAAGGGTTTTCTGTTTCTTAGATAAGGGAAATACAGCTTAAACTTTTCCGTTGATAGAGATACTGTTAAGGTGGACCACTGCGTCACTTTTACAAATTTTTGTATCTCAGAAACTACTAAAGATATCTTCATGAAATTTGGTACACATACTAAGTGCATTAATAAAGCTATCTGTGCAAAGTTTGAAGTATGTAAGTCCAACAGATATGATAATGTGATAATTTTTCAAAAAAAATACGGGTCAGTGTTTGGCCCATCTGCTGCTTTCAAAATATGCTATACACAATGAAGTTTATCATTTTTCCTGTTTGATTTGACATCACTGTGTGCAATGATCACAAAAAATATAGTTTAGCTCATAAAATATATTTTTCTTTTTTTTTTCAAAAATGCCCAAAAAATTTTGCTCCAGGTTTTTAATTTTTATCTCATGGTATTGAAAAACTATAATAGCTACAGTGTTCAAACTGTCTCATTGCACTCAGCACACATTTCTACACCAGCATACCAAATTTCATTGGATTATTTTCATTAGGTTAGAAGTTACAGGTGGGCCAAATAACAGATGCGGCCGAAAAAACCATGTTTTGAGAAAAATGCCCGTAAAGATTTAGTTAACAATTTAATCAATGAAAATCATGTTTAAACATTACCAAAAAATTATGCATGGTAAAATAACAATAGGCCAACACTACTGAGTGATTAGAAACAGCTTTTCTCATAGAATAAATTTTTCAGGAGGCTCCTGGGGCATACACCCCCCCTTTGCCTGCTTGGCTATGTTCATGTTCGCATGCATTACACTTTCTTTTTTTTTTTTCCTCTTCTCTTTGGCCCTATCAGATGATTTTCTAGTGGCTGTTTTCACTCTGAGAATGTCTGATTTATCTACAAACACTTCTGCATTGCTCACTGCCACAAAATCCAGTCCAGCAAGCACAATATTGCTGGAAAAGTATCTCACCTCCAGACTGCAGGCTGACTGTCTTCTTCATCTCAGCTTTGAATACATTGTTGATAATGTGATAACTAAAATGTGTGAGGATGCAAAACAGAATGCAAAACAACTGTGTGATTGTGGAAAATACAGGAGAAAGTTTAAAAAAAAAAAAAAAATTTAAAAAGGGGGGGGGGGGGGGGGGCAGAGAAGAAAAATTATGGGTGAAGGTTTTTCTTTTCTAACACCATTCACTGTGTCAAACTCAGTAAAAACAATTCTTTTGTGAATTATCATTAAACTTAAAACTGCCTCTGAAAACACAAACAACTGAATAAAAAATAAAACTGAGAATATGGGAAAAAAGTGTATACTGAATAGCCCTTGTCAAAGAGTAGACTGCAAACCAGAAATTCAGGAACTACTGCATTCCTGTTAAGTCCCAACAACACATAACTTATTGGGGAAAAAAAGTGCCCCACTATGTTCCCAAAACAGTAATAAATCGATGGAAAATGTAGCTATTTCAAACTTCGCTTGCAGTTTGTAATTTCACGGAGTGCACCTTTATGTTGTCATCCAACTTTCCAAAAGTGACACATCACTGATGATGTTCTGTCGTTTTTGAAGTTGCGGGCCCGCGGATCGGTTTATTTTTCTTGCGCATCGAGTCTTAATCAAAACTAGTGTCGCTGTCAGCCACTGACACACGTTTTTTCGGAGAAAAACTTCAATTTTCGCATCAATGAAGTAAGCGAGTGGTTATCGGCAACATCGCGAGTTGATGTGCATGGCACAGCAAAACTAGGTCACCACTCCAGCCAGCGATCGCCAGTCTATTTTCCGTTTCTTCTGTTTTTCATTCTTTCTACCAAAGGCATTGGTAGTCCAACACTTGTTTTCGGCATATTTTGGCATTTTTGAGACTTTCATTAAAAAACTTTGGCTGAAAACCGGTCGAATACGTGCATCGGACAGACTCGAGATGTAAACATCCGCCATCTTGGATAAAAGTCACATGACTCTTAGAACCAATCAGCTATTTTTTTACGGCCACAAGCCAATCAGAGACTTCGACTCAACTGTATGCCTGTAGAAAATGCCTCTTGGGTTCCTTCGGATTTACTCTTCGTGTGTTTCCGTGAGTGAAATTATCCATTGAGAGGTGATGTCAGAAAGTAGGTCAGTGAATGACCTTCACATTGATACCAAAGAAGGGGGGGTAGCGAAACTGGTCGGCAAGCGCGACGATCTCCAAACTGAAGCAAATTTCGCGTTTTTGGGCCACAATTGCTCTAAATTCACCCACCCCTACCTCAGAAAATGATTTTATTTGCAATGAAATCAGTCAAAACAAACAAAATGAGTGACAGAAATGCAAAGTTGACACATTACTTGACCAAATGCAACCATAATCCCAAAAGTCATTTTTAATTTTTTTTTTGGTGAAAACCTATGCCGCGGTCCCCCTTAACCCTTTGCTGGGCACAACGCCCCAAAGCGCCCGACCCTGTCCTTGGGCAAAACGCCCCAAAGCGCCCGGCGACACGACCGTCACTTCAGAGCGATCATACATTCGAAATTCCCGCCAATCTCGCTTCAAATCTCGTGAATATAGAAGCCACGAGACTGCCGCGAGACTTCCGCATGTTTATTACAAATGGCGGCGATTGGAGTGAGTTTGTTGCAAGTTTTGGAGGAAAAAAATCGCAAATTTTTCCAAGATGGATGCTATCTTCGAACCCGACATTTACGATCGTTTTTACAGCTTCCATGCCGAAAATATGACGCTGTGAGATGTGTATCTAGGCTCAAATATCGATGTAATCGATCCTAGTAGTGTGTGCACTTCTGAGTTTGTTGACTGAAGTGAGAGAGACGACTTTGACTACGGCGAAGTTCGAGACGAAAATCGATCGTCAAATCTAACACGGCCGATACGCGTTTTGAATTCTACTCTTAGATTTGGGGAAATTATCGTGGATTTCAAGTTCGGCAATGGTTCAGAACTTGATATATTTTGTTATTTGGTTGCTATTTGGGATTTTGATACGGTTAGCGGCTCAAACTTAAACGTTAAGCTGATCGCGATCATCGGTAAACAAAAATGGCGATCGTCGGAATGTTCGATGTGTTCGTGCACCATTTATCAAAAAAACTAAAAAACCAACAGTAGGTTGAAAATATCTTTTCTATAATTGTTTCTTAATGTTTTAGTTTTTATTTAATCAAAATCCATGCACGCATTCTAAAGTTATTGCAACGCTAACTGTAACACACACAAACCAATCAATGACTTTGTGTGTTTATGCATTATAATTCTAAAAGAAAATAAAAATAATGACAAAAATTGGGTATTAGCAATTTCTTTATTCATTTCTGCATCTTGCTGTTTTTATTTCATCAAAATCCATCTGACCATTGTAGAGTTATTGCATGTTAAATACATACACCCACTCACAAGCCATCCACCTCCATTTTCTCTGCCCTGCAGGAAGGTGACAAATGATTTTGCTGTGCCCAGCAAAGGGTTAAATTACGCGAAATAACAGTATCAGATGCTTTGGTTGTTTCTAAACTTTGGAAATTAAATCATAAGTTATTTGTTCGATCAAACTGCATAATCTTGAAACTTATAGTCAAGTATTTATAGAATGAACTTCACATATAATTTAGAAAAATCCCAAAGGTACAAAAAAAAATTATGGTGAAGAGGAACTTAAGAGTGATGGGTTTGGGGTTTTCTTTTCAGCTTTTGTGCTAACATGGTCTGTGTTTTCTTGCAGGCTGTTGGACTTGATCCTCACTTCCTAGATGCATACATCAATCTTGGCAATGTCCTCAAAGAAGCAAGAATATTTGACAGGTATCCCTCCTTTTTCACCATTATGTTTGCACAATTTATATGATTCCCACTGAGCTGTTAACTAATGTTTTGCTTATTTAAAAAAAAGATTTGTTGTCTTTGTAAAGAATTTTGGGTTTGTCACTTGTGACATGACAAGTTTGGTTAGGTTTAAAAATGGTAGTGAGATTATTGTAATCATAGGCCTTATGTTTTATTTGTCAAAAAAAAAGTTCAAGTTGGGAAAACAAACTAACTAGGTGACCACAAACTAAGTGGGTGGCCAGTCTTGTCATAAAAATGTTGTGCATAAGGATGTGGGGATTGGGATGGGCGGAAGTATACTCAGCTAATTTCCATACTTCTCATCACATTAATTACTGTTCTGCTGTCACTCCTGTTATTTTACGGTTGGTTTGTGTGTGTGTGTTCCCAGAGCTATTGATGCCTACCTGAGAGCATTGTTACTGAGTCCCAACAATGCTGTGATACATGGAAACCTTGCCTGCGCCTACTATGAACAGGGGTAAAAAAAAATCTTAGTTATTTCATCCTTCACAAGCATGTTATATTTCATAATAATTAAGGCTGCTATGATCAACTCGGTTGTCGTTGTGAAAGAAAAAAAAGTGGGGGGGAGGGAGGGGGGGTGTAATAATTAATCATTGGCAGGGGGGTTTTTTGTTTTTGATTTTTGTATTGGTGAACTCATTTCATGCCATCTGGGGGCTTTTAATGATAAAAACATGATGATGGCTAGATTTTGTGGGAAGCCTTGTTGTCAAGGGCATATTTATTGATTTATCTCAACAACACTTGTTTCATAGTTTTTTCATTGAGTCAGAATAAACTAAATCAGTCAGTGATGTTGCAGTTGTCAAGCAGCAAAAGAGTGCATACAGGAACAATAGCACCTTTTAGGTTGGTCAGATTTTGGTCACCTACTTGGTTTTGCATGGACAAAAAATTGGCAAAATCCTTCATTTGTTTCAACCAAATTGAGCCTCTCAAACACCTCCTCGCTGTCAGATTGATCAAAAAAAGCTTGCTCAATGCATCATGAAATTGGGGTGCAAAGTTGGCTGCCATTTTTCTTGAGTGTGAAAATTTGACAATTGTGGCAGGTCAAAAAAAAGAAGAAGAAAAAAAGATGCACACTCTATACAAAATTCATGCTGCTTGTGTGCAGAATGACCATCAACCCTTGCTGCTACCTTGCAATGGCCTTATTATTCATTAGGTGACCTTTGAAACTGAAAGTGAGCCATCAGTCACATCACTTAGGTCATTCGAGATTATTGTGGGAATCGCCATGCAGCCCGGCAATGTCATCCCTGAACATTCTGGGAACTATTCTACTGGGGTTGAATCTGTAGAACAGGATATATGTATGTGTGGTGATATTTATTATTTATATCTATATTCTCTCTCTCTCTCTTTACAGGAAAATCGACCAAGCCATCCAGATGTACAAACGGGCCATTGAACTTCAGCCCAACTTTCCGGATGCGTACTGCAACCTGGCGAATGCCCTAAAGGAAAAGGGACAGGTTGATCAGGCTGAGGAATGCTACAACCAGGCTCTCAGACTGCAGCCCCAGCATGCTGACTCTCTCAACAACCTGGCCAACATCAAGCGAGAGCAAGGAAACACAGAGGAGGCCGTCGCTCTTTACAACAAGGCTCTTGAGGTAGATTGCGCTAGTTTGTGAAGTGTGATACCAGGTATATTGTCCACTCTAATCTGGATACATTTGTGGCTTTGATTAACATTTTGCATGTAATCAGTTTGTCCACAAGTACCTTTAGAGAATGCAAATTTTTTCCAGTCTCCACTAAAGTTACAATCAGCATTGCCTTTGAATGGATTTGAAATAAAAACTGAATTTTTCCTGTCTCCACTAAAGTCACAATCAGCATTGCCTTTGAATAGATTTGAAATAGAAACTGTGAATTTTTCCTGTCTCCACTAAAAGTTACTATCAGCATTGCCTTTGAATGGATTTGAAATAGAAATTGTTTTTCCACAAAAGCTAAGTATTTCATCCTGATGGCACTAATATTTATTTACACAGAAATGAAATAATGTTATTATTAGATAACCAAAGTAAAACAGAAACCTGTCTTGTAAATAAAGATCACCAGTTTTTTCTCTGACCAAAAAAAAAAATTTTGTCAACAGGTGAACCCAGATTTTGCTGTTGCCCATTCCAATCTGGCCAGCATCCTTCATCTTCAAGGCAAACTGCAAGATGCTCTCACTCACTACAAAGTGGCTGTCAGGTGAGTGCAATACCTGTACCATAAGAATAGTGAGATGTAAGGTATTCTTTCATCCAAATTGCTGACTTTTTTTTTAATTGGCAGACATTTGCCTTTTGTTTTTGATCAGACATTTGAAAGGAGCTATTTGAAAAATGTCTGCTGGAGATTGCCAGAAGTTTCTCTTTTGAAATAAAAAAAAAAAATTGCTAAACTCTAGTTCAAACTGAACTAAAAACAGTTGAAATCAGCCGACACGGGGAACAAAGATAAAAGTACATGCTTTTTGGGGGGGGGGGCTTTTTTTTTTTAACATTTGCACTTACGATTTCTCCATTACATCGAGCAAGAAAGTGGTCTTCATAAACTTTAATGAAATGAGGCAGCTTACGGAAGAAACATACAGACATAAAAAAAAATTTTGGGGGGGTTTGGGTGGTTGGTTTATTTTTTCCAGTGATGGATTTGTATTTTGGAAGAGGCATGGTGTGATTTAATGGGGGGGAAAAAGCATGTTCCTCATTTGCATAATTTGTGTTTCTGTTAAATTTTCTTTAGACATCTGATAAAATTATGATGTGTTTCTGATTTGGGTGAAGTGTATTTCTTATTAGCGAAAAAGTTAGATAAGTGTCTGTTAGTACTAAGCCATTGTCCTGAGAACCATGGACTGTGTGAGCATAAAGTTTGAACAAATGATGATTTTCTGTTGGCAGCATCTCACCCAATTTTGCTGATGCCTATTCAAACATGGGAAATACCCTGAAAGAAATGCAGGATCTACCAGGAGCTCTGCATTGTTACTCTCGGGCCATCCAGATCAACCCTGCCTTTGCTGATGCTCACAGCAATCTAGCATCAATTCACAAGGTGAGAGGCTTGCTCTTTTTTGTGTGTCTTCTCTTTTTTTGTGGTGTGTCTTTGTCTTTGTTTGCTTTTTTTTAAAGGTCTTATAATGTTGGCTTAATTATTGCAGTATTTATTGTAAATAAACAGGCTGTATAAAGTAAAAACCAAGACCCATTTTCTGTCAATATTACTGATTGGCTGAGCGCCTCATATTTTACCAATCATTGTTTCCCTTTTACCGGCAGTGCACTTCACTTTGAAAACAAAATGGCAAGCAATCTGATATCTGTATTTCATCTTTCAGGATTCTGGAAATATACCTGAAGCAGTCCAGTCCTACAAGACAGCCTTGAAACTGAAGCAAGATTTCCCAGATGCATACTGTAACCTTGCACACTGTCTGCAGGTGAGCTAAATGGTTTCTTTTATTTCTGTCAGTTGTTGTAGAATATGTGGACATTTTCATCTTAAGAGCTCTTCAGACTATTGGTTTGCTTGAAACCAAATGTTCACTGAGCATTGTCAAATTACCCTTGTGTATTATTAGATTTGATAGGTTTTTTGAGTGTTGTTAGTATTATTTTTAACAATAAAAATTGAACATTGCGTTTTTTTTGGTGTGACTGGTTTGACATTTCATGGATTGTAGTTTTTGTGCATTCCCCAACTTAACCTTATGGGGGTCACCAGAATGTGTATGACTCGTTCATCCTACCTGGGAATTACTGTGAACTTGAAATTGCACAGTGAGTGAGAAGTTTGCATGTATGACTGTTTTCAAGTACCTCTTCATATGAGCAGCCATACTCCCAACTTCAGGGGATTTTTTTCTTTAAATGAGTGTGGGTTGTTAGAGCTTGTCATGGCTGAAGGCAATCTCAGCACAGCCTTTTACAACATAACAGTGTAGGCCTTGGCAATTAGTCAACTTCAATAACTGACTCCATTTTTGGCCTGGGCCTATGGATTGTAGTGAACTCAATTTGAAGGATAGTATTTTTTCAAACAAAATTGAAGGTGTTGGAGAAGAGCTTGTCAAATCTATTTCTCTGCCAGACACCTGAAATGATATCGCTGATACCTTCTTGGTGAAAATAAGAATCTATCCAAATGTCAAAAAACTATTGAGAATTGTCATTTTCAGGATGGAAAACTGTTGTAGGGCAAGCTGGCATGCTGTCACATTGATCTTTATGCAGCATGAAACACTGAGCAGATTTTTTTGTTTTTTTTTCCAGATTGTGTGCGACTGGAAGGACTACAAACAACGAATGGTTCGTCTGGTAGCAATTGTCCAGGACCAGGTGGAGAAGAACCGGTTCCCTTCTGTCCATCCCCACCACAGCATGCTCTACCCTTTGACCGCCTATCAGAGAAAGGCCATCGCAGCTTGCCACGCAAACCTCTGTACAGATAAGGTCAGTAGCAAGGAGAGCAGAGGGAGGCTACATATTATTTCTCTTTGAATTTAGGAGCGTATTTTTGTCAGAGAAAGCCACCACTTTACATGCAATGGGTGTTCACCATGACGATTGTGATGGCATCAATCGTTTTGCTGGACTTTTCTGAGTATTTGACAACTGATATAACAACACCAACTTTGTTGGGTTTTTGTCAGAACCATTATCAAGAGAGTATTTGCCTAATCATGACATTTTTGCACCGCAGCAGCATGTTCTTCATAATCTTAGAACATTACATGCTGCTATAAACATTATACTCTTTTTAAAAGCTTGTTGTTCAAGCTTTCCAAGGATTTATAGCTTTACACACACGAGTTCAGTTTTTTATATCAATGTCAAGGGTTGTTTGACTCCACCCTGTTTCAAAACAACACTGGCCAGTGTTAATACCGCCAGCAGCACTGAACCCACTGCAGGTAAATTTAGCACTACCAGGCCTAAATGTCCAAAACATACCACCATTTCGTCTGAAAATGAATGGTAAAGTTGTAAAAGTTCACCATGCACCAATATATCCACCAAAAAAATTGGTGTAAAAACTTTCAGTTTGAAAATTCATAGCAGCAAAACTACTCTTGTCAAATCTCTTTTCAACCAAATTCAAAATGGCATCCAGGGACTTTCCTACCTGAAGACTCTTATGTCGCAGTTGCATTGTGGGGTTGTAAAAGTTGTTGACCTGTTACCGATAGTCAATCTTGGTCGATCTAGTGGTCATAAACTGGAAGTCAGTCTCGGTCAGTCCAGTTTGTTTTGGGTTTTAAAAAGTGTTGTGTGAGAGTTTAATCAAGCTGCAACTTTAAAATAATGTGACAAAGATTGAGATTTTGATCACGCTGCAACTTTAAAATGAAATCATATGACAAAGATTCTTGTGTGAGATTTTGATCAAGCTGCAACTTCAAGATGAAATGACATGACAAAGATTTTAGTTTGAAACCAGTTTGATAGTTCGAACTACCGCTGCAGATAGGCTGAATTGGACTACCACTGACAGACACATGAAATGATTTTAATGCATTTTTCATGGTGTAAGTGTGTTGATTGTAAGGAAGTTGATAAGCATTGAATTGTTGGTCTTTAGTCAGCCAAATGGGGGTGTTGTTTTCTAGGTTGCTGCTTTGCGCAAGCCTGCATACAACTACCCCACTGACTTGAGAGCCAGTGGTGGCCGCCTGCGGATTGGTTATGTCAGTTCAGATTTCTGCAACCATCCAACATCCCACCTGATGCAGAGTATTCCTGGCATGCATGACAAGAGAAAAGTGGAGGTGAGGTGTCATCGAGTGTTAAGTGCACATCCCTACACTTAGTTTGTCAGTAGGTTCTCAAGTACTTTGTGATGATGTTTTTGATGCTTTCAGATGGAAAACTGCTACCCAGGGTACTGTTAAAGCCTGCAGGATAAGTTATTGTATAGACTGTCTTATTTTCCATCTGTCCTTTATGTCTCTTGGATTTTTAAACACTGAGAAGTGGTTTGATAGTTATGGATCGCAAGCCTGTTGCTAATGAGGGCAGATAGTAGCGTAAACAGTGCCCTATTGGAAGAGCTTCCCATCTGCCTGATTCCATTTGACATGGAGCTTCACAGAAAGAATCAAGGATGAAAATAACACGACTAAGCCTTTGGGGGTCAGCTTTTTAGTCGTGTTGAAAGAACAGTTACTTGATAACACACAGTACCAGCTTCAGTCATCAGAACACTGTTGTTGAACTGACCGTTCTAAACTGTGAACAGCAAAGGTTCCCTCGCTATACCCACAGAGTCTGGAGTGATTCTTTGGTACGATAGGAAACTACACTGGCTAATTAAAATATAACTATTCACCCCCTGTTAATTGATGGTTAATATTACCTGTGGTATAGAATTTGGGGTACTATTTTGTCTTTTATTGATTCAGGTTAAAGTTACTGACCTACCACTGGCCATCAGTCTTTGTCGTACTCAGTCAATCCAATAGTCTGAAACTGCAAGTCAGTCTCAAAAAAACAAATTATTCCTGAAGCTGTATTAGTTTCTGTGATGAATATCAAAGTATTGTTCCTGTACAGTAATGTTATGGTTGTAAAAGTCTTTCCAACATGGAGATTGCTTTAGATAACACAGTACCAGCTTCAGTCAACAGAACACTGTTGTT
>JASPKP010002532.1:0-22798 GCA_030674155.1 Stramonita haemastoma
CTGCTTTTACTTTCCCCCCGAGCCCCAAAAAGGCGGGGACCCCCTTTAAAAGCTGGGTGAACTGGGGGGGGGCTGTACTGGAGCCAAGGGGCAAAATGGTCGCCCATCCAAAAAGGAACAATGCTGGCTTCTTTGCGGGGGAAAGTGAGGGCCTTGACCACTGAGTATCCCCCTTTCCCCCCCCAATCCATGAGGTAAGTTGTTTATTACAAAAACATCCTTTTTTTTTATAGCGGTGAAAAGTGTTATTTAAAGTCAAGGAAAAAGTGGAAAACCCATTTTGGGAAACCAGTTTTGAATGTAAAACTGTCCCCCCCCCCTTTTGTTTGAAAATAATACATGGCCCAAAATTAATTTTTAAAAGTTGTATTCTTTGGGCGTGGAGTTGTAGCACTTTTTTTTTTTTTTTTTTTTTATTTTTCCTTAAATAGGGTTTCCAAATTTCACCAATGGGCAGATTTTTGCGAAATGCGACCCTTTTTTTTCCCCCACCTGAAAGGCAGCTGCATTTTTTGATCAGGGGATGTATGCTGGGTATGTTTGTGTTTTTTCTGAACCCCCACAAAAGAGCTATAGGGTGATGGGTTCTTTAATTGCATTTTGATTTTCTGAAAAGTGTATATTTTTTGGCTACCCGAAGGGGGTTTTTTAAGGCCATTGGCGGTTTTTGCACTTGAAAATTTTTTATCGGGGATTGTAGAAAATTTTCCCCCCCTTAAATTTTACTAGATGCCCCCCAAATTCAAAAATTTATGGATCCATGGGATGAAGTCCAAAAAAAGTCTTTTAAAATTCAGCTTATGAGTCTGTCATGTAGCACTTTTAGTTTTAAAACAAACATGCAAACGGGGAAAAGGAGGGGGAGAGAAAAGGGGGGGAGAAGGGAGAGAGAGAGAAGGGGGAAGAGGAGAGAGAGAGGGGGAAAACTATTTTAAAATGACCAAAAATTGCTGCTTTTCAGAAATTGGGTAACAAAGATAAAAGTTTCCCTAAAATCTCCCCAAAAAGTTTAAAAAAAGCACAAAAAATTGATTAGAAGCAGAATGCCTTTTGATTATTCTTCTACACCAACCGCAGTTTTCTCAGTTTTCCAGCAAGTTGAAACCCCAGAGTTGAAAAACCAAGATTGTTTTTTTTTTTCCGGGTTTTCTTTTCCAGATGGGAAAAAAAGTCAGACCCGATTGAAAACCTGTTTCGAATGGCCTGTAAGGGAGTGGGGAAAGGGGGAAAACTTTTCTTCCTTCGCTTTAACCATAGATGGTCTGGGAAAAAAATAATGGCAGTCCTTTCCAGCTCCTTGTTTTTGGGGTTACAGCTTGGGGCGTAGGGTTATCTCTGTGGGCCACTTTCTTCCTCAGGTCGTGGGAATAGCCCTACCTTTGAAGGTGTGCCCCCCTGTCTTTTTTTTTCTTTAACCTGGGCACAAAAGAGGAGAAGGATGGAGTTTTTTATTTGTGGCATGTTGTGGGAGAGGGAAATTTTTAAAAAAAAGCTTTGGAAAGTAGCCCCTGTACTACTTTTTTAATCTTTTATGAAATTTGACCCGTCAAATCAAGGACTTTTTATAAAATTTGGTTGATTTTTATAAATAAAAAATTCTTACCGCTTTTGAGTGGCATTTAAATTATTAAAAAAACCCCAATTTAAGGACATTGTAGTGTTAGAATCCCCCCTTCTTTTTTTTTTTACATGATGACAAGGAACCCATAAAGGGAGCAACTGCAGTAGAGTTCTGGTTTTTTTTTTTCAAAGGTTTAACCCAAAATTTTACTCCCCTTTTTTTAAATGAAAATCCCCATTCCCCGCAGAAAAAGTAAAAAAAAAGATATGATTTGCACTGCTAAATTTTATAAAAAGTTGAAATTGGGAATAAGGAGGGAAATAAAGTTTTTTTTTAAAAAACCCTTTTTTTTCTTTTTTTTTTTTTTTTTTTTTTAAATTTGGGATTTTTTTTTTTTTTTTTTTAGGCCCCAAAATTCTAAAAAGGGAGGGGGAGGGCTCCCGTTCCATTGGGGGGAGGGTTCATAAAAGCCAAAAAAGGGCCCCCGGGGCCCTGCCAAAAAGGGGGACACAACATTAGCAAGGCCCCCCGTAAAAACTCTGCTGTCATTTGCTTTTTTGGGTCTCCCCCTTTGTGTTTTTCCCCTCGAGTAAAATCTAAAAAGCAAATTTTTTTCTAAAATTTTTTAAAAAAATTATGTTTGATTTTTTGTTTTTTAAGCTGAAAAGTTATTTTTCGTCCCCTTGTTTTTTAAAATTCCAGAGGTTCCCAGTGGTGAGATTTTGCACATATAATATTTTTTTTTCCCTCATTAAGGTGCCACATTGTGTTTTTTTGGGGGCCCCTGGTCAGAAAATAAAAGGTGCTTCGGGGGTTTTTTTTTTTTTAAAAAGTATTTTTTTTTTTCGTCTATTTATACCCCGGAAATTTTACGACTACTCTTTTTGAAAGGTGAACGGTTCCGATTTTGGCCCCACAAGGGTTTTTTGTCATATGTACACGACGGATCTTGGTTTTTATAGTCATCCAAAGAAAAATTTCGGGGGGGGTAGGGAAAGTTAGTTCTTTGATGTTAACTTTAGGGGGGAAAAAATTTTTTTCCCCCAAACGGCATCTTGGTTTTTAAACTATAGGGGAAAAAATTCCCTCAAACGAGATCTTGGTGGGGGAAAACTATAGGGGAAAAATTCCCCCCCAACGAGCATTTTTTGGTGGGGGTTAACTATAAAGGGGGAAAAATTCCCCCCAAACGGCATCTTTTTTGGTCCTCAAACCTGGTCCCTTCCAGGGTGCCAATCATAAGCACAGCAAAGCACTCTAACCAGAAGCTGTTCCACCCCCCTCATTTTTTTTTGACAGAAAATAAATAAAAAAAGGAAATCCCCCGTTTGGGGTTTGGGGTTTGGTTTTTTTTTACTTGTCAGATCAAAGCCCCCTGGCCCCTTTTTGGGCTGGGGTGGCTGGCTGGGGAGGGGGTGGATGGTATGGGAATGACTACGAGTGCTGGAAAGGTTTTGCTGTCATTCATGGTCGGCCCCGTATCAGGGAAAACCTTTTTTTGCCTCACTCAAAAAAGAAAAATGAAAAATGTACCTTTATGTCTTTCTAACAGAAAAAATGCAAAGTGTACCTTTATGATCTTTCTCAACAAAAAAATGAAAGTGTAACCTTTCTGATCTTTCTCAACAGAAAAAAAAAACCCCCTTTTTTTTTCACAGAAAAAAAAAATGCAAAGTGTTTTACCTTTAACTGAAAATTTTTTCCCCCTCCTCAACGAAAAAATGCAAAATGTAAAATTTACGATCTTTTTTTCAACAGAAAAAAAAGCAAAAGTGTCCCCCGTTTTTTAAATTTTAAAGGACAAAATTTTTTTTTTCCCCCCCCTTTTTCTATTGTTTTGTCAAAGATGTTAGAATACCTGGGGTTTTTATATTTTAAAAAACTGAGTGTTTTAAAAGTGTTTTTGTTTTTTTAATATTATTTTTAAATTTGGGTTTGTTGTTGCATGTTTGTTGGTTTTTTTTTATGTTTCAGTACAAAATTATTTAATTAAAAAAAAAAATTCCTGTTTTAAAATAAAAAAGTGTGCTTTTTTTTCAGATTTTTAAATTGAAATTATTTTAGTTGTTGCTCAGGGAAAGAAAAATGAATTTTTTGTGGACATTTTTTATTGTCATGCTTTTTCGTTTTTTTTTCTGAGAAAAATGAAATGAGTTTTATTGGGTTCAGGTGGTTTTTTTTTTTTGTTTTTTTACTTTCTTACTTTTTTAGTGCTTCAAGTTTTTTTTTTTTTTTGAAAGCTTTGGATATTTACGGTCTTTTTAATGTGTGACACTTGGGGGAATCATTTTCTCATGACTTTTTTCATGCTACTTATAATGACATTTGTGTAAACCCCCTATAATTTATTTATTATTCATTTTTGTGGTTTGTTAAAACTCTGTTTATTATAATGAATTTTTGTGACAACCCCCATTTATTTTTATTTGGTTTAGAATAACTCTATTAAATTATTCATTATGATGGTTTGTGACGACTCTTAATAATTTCTTATTATGGTTTTGGGAATGACTCTTATTATTCATTTTGATGGTTGGTGATGACCTGTTATTTTTTCATTATGGTGGTTTAGAATAACTTATTTTATTCAATTTATTGATGGTTTGTTTTTGTGATTAATACTATATTATTTCTTATGATTGTTTGTGATTACATTATATTATTTCATTTATGATGGTTTTTAGTGATCACTCTTGCATCATGCTCCCATTTGTACAGTGAGTTGCTGGGTTCCAAGGATTGCTAAAAGTGAAAGGGCCAAGGGGTGGGTCACACAAAAGAGTTGTTTTAAGGGTCACCTATCCCCATATAGTGGGTCACAAAGAAGAGTTAAGTCCCCATATTAGTGGGGTTTTGCGAAGAAGAGTTAATTTCCCTATGAGGCAGAAAAAAAAGGGATTTTAAGTCCCATATTAATGGACACAAAGGAGAGTTAAGTCCCCATTTTTAATGAAGCACAAAGAAGAGTTAAGTCCCCCATAATTTAATGAAGCACAAAGAGAGTTAAGCCCCCCCCCCATATTAAAAAAAGTACAAAAGAAGAGTTAAGTCTCCATATTAATGAGACAGAAAAAAGAGTTGAGTCCCTGTATAAATGAGGCACAAAGAGAGTTAAGTCCCCATATTTAAAGGGGGTCACAAAGGGGGGGTTTTTTGTTTTGGTTGTTTATTTTTTTTACAAAGGGGGTTAGTCCCCCCACATTAGGGAGGCAAAAAAATAGACAAGTTAAATGCCCTTATTAATGGGCCATTAAGGAGGGGCTATGTCGTTTCAAAGAAATAGATCATGCATAACTGTTTTAGTCCCCTCACCCTATTGAGAAAGTTGCAGACTTACTGGCAAAGCTTTACTTAACCTTGGCTGTCCTTGATAGTCCTTGTACTCCCTTACTACTATTTTTTTTATTTTTTTTTTTTTTTTTGGCTTTGCCAGTGGGGGTTGTTAAATTTTGTGCAAGAGAGTCTACCCAAATTGTTTAATTTATATATTATATATTTTTATTAATTTATATAAATTTATATATAATATATATTATTATATATATATATATATTTTTTTATATCATTATTATATCACAAACGCTCCCCCCGAGTCCCGGAAAATGTAGCTACCACAATGGGGAGTAAAACGGCCCTTTTTGCTTATATGCAAATCTTCACCCTAGGTGATCCTTGGGGAGCGTGGGCTAAGGAAAACAACAACTTAGCACAAAAGTACCCCAACAATCCCCTCCTCCCCTTCCCCTACTTCACCCTCACTACCCACCTACCTCTACCCCCCCCCCCCCCAAAAAAAAAAAAAACCAAACAAGATAAAAACAAAATTGCGATTAAAACAACTTTTTAATTATTGTTTAATTTACAATTGTTGTTTTTGATTATACTGTGTCCCAATGGATTTGAGATTCAGGATTCAAATTTCAAGACCCCCCCCCTTCCCCCCCCCCCCGCCCCCTCCCCACAAAGGGGTACATGATTTTCGGTTTAGGGGTTGGTTTCATATTGCTAATGCTGTGCTCTTTTTTTTTTTTTTTTATATTTTTTTTAATGTAGCCTCGGTGTTTCTTTTGAATAAAGTTTGTTTGAAATGGCAGAGTGATTTTGTCAGGGCAGTTCTCTTTTAGCGATTTACTCCTTTCATGAATTTTTAAAATAGAAATTTTTATTTAGCTATGGAGATGGGGGTGGTGTCTGTTCAGATAAACCGCAAGATGGTTTCACACTTATAGTGTTTAGTCTAACATCAGTAGAAGCAGTTAGCTTCAACAGTTTTTTTTTTTTTTTTTTTTACCTTTTTACATGTTTGTAGCAATAGCCATTGCAATACAAAATGATTATTAAAAAAAGAGTGTGTAAACTAAGGTTTTTACTTGTAATGAATATGTCATTGTGTTCAGCAAAAAAAAGTTGTTTAAAAAAAAAATGTTTGGAGATGGTTCAAGCCCTTTAAAAACATAGGAAAAATTTTTAAAAATCTGTTGGATTTACTGAAATTGAAAATTGAGGGAAAAAAAAAAAAACAGACAGGAAATAAAGGCTTTCTCCTTAATTTTTTTTTCATATTTTTAGGTTATGGTTGAACTTCATTTTATCAGAGTCAGAAGTACTCAGATTTCTATTGTTTTTGACCGTGCATCTGTGACACTTCTGGCCAAAGTATCAGACATGTTCTGCTTTTTGATCTCAGCACAATGCGTACTTCTTTCATTTTGATGGGAGCACTGGTAAAACTCAGTTTTAGTAGAGCCTGAGGTATTGATAGTTCACTTAACATTAGCGATACATTATGAAGTGGTTGATAATTGTAACTGTGGTTTTTTTCTTTTATATAGTTTAAAAAATTCTAAAGCTGTTTTTTTGGGGTGGTTGCACTACGGTGTGAAAATGCACGCTCTTCTTTAAGAAGCTTTTTACTGGATTTTTAACTAGAATTGGGCCATGTTGAGCACTTCCATGACGTGTGCTGGCCTTTGAGTCATGTAAGAATTAAGCATTGAATTGTTGATAAATTATGATAGATTAATTAAACCATACCTTGTCCTCTTATATTTTTTTTTTTTTTTGGGTTGTGTGTGTGTGTTTTGTTGGTTGGTGTGTTTGGGATTTTTTTTTTGGTTTTGTTGTAAAAATTTTTATCTTGACCTTTTGGGCAACAAAACCATCATCATTGTGATTACAAATCCAAATTCAGAACATTATGTGTTTTTTGATCCCCAAAGAACATAATGTTTGAGGTTAAACAGTTTTATTAGTTAGAAAAACAAGCAACAGTTTGTTAGGGATGCAGAAAGCAAAAATAAGTTATTGGAAGATACAAACAGCAACATAATGTTATTGGAAGGGTGCAGAAAAGCAAACATAATGTTATTGGAGGATGATTTCAGAACAGCAACATAATGTTATTGGAAGATGCAGAACAGCAAAACATAATGTTATTGGAGGATGCAGAAAAAGCAACAAAATGGTTTATTGGAGGATGCAGAAAGCAAAAATAATGTTATTGGGAGGATGACAGAATACAACATAATGTTATTGGAGGATGATACAGAACAACAAACCATAATGTTACTATGGAGGATGATCAGAAACAGCAACATAATGTTATTGGAGGATGCAGAATAGCAACATAATTTATTGGAGGATGCAGAAAGCACATAATGTTTTTTGGAGGATGCAGAATAGCAACATAATGTTTATTGGAGGTGATAAGAAAAAGCAACAAATGTATTGGAAGATGCAGAAAACAACATAATGTTATTGGAGGATGCAGGAAAGCAACCTAATGTTATTGGAAGATGCAGAACAGCAACATAATGTTATTGGAGGGTCAGAAAACAACATAATGTTATGATGGAGGATGCAGAAAGCAACATAATGTTATTGGGGGGATCAGAACAGCAACATAATGTTATTGGAAGATCAGAAAAAGCAACAAAAATGTTATTTGGAGGAGGATCAGAACAGCAACATAATGTTTTTTGGAAAAACAGACAGCAACATAATTTTTATTGGAAGATTTCAGAACAGCACATAATGTTACTTGATGGAGGATGCAGAATAGCAACAAATGTTATTGGAAGATACAGAACAGCAACGTGATGTTATTGGAATATGCAGAAACCCGCAAACATAATGTTATTGGAAGATTACAGAAAAAAGCAAACCATAGTTATTGGAAGATACAGAACAGCAACAAAAATGTTATTGGAAGATACCAAAACAGCAACATGATGTTATTGGAAGATGCAGAAAAGCAACATAATGTTATTGGGGAAAAGGACAGAACAGCAACATAATGTTATTGGAAGATGCAGAACAGCAACCATAATGTTATTGGAAGATGCAGGATTTGCAAAATAATGTTATTGGAAGATGCAGAACAGCAACATAATGTTATTGGAGGAATTGCAGAATAGCAACATAATGTTATTGGAAGAGACAGAACAGCAAACATAATGTTATTGGAAGATGGTGCAGAATAGCGACATCATATTTATTTTAAGGGCACAGAGCAAGACCATTATGTTGATAGCTTTTTATCAGGTATAACTAGTTCATGATCCATGGGGGAAAAAAAAAAAAAAACCAAAGACAGGGAAATAAAGAGATTAGTCAGTCAGCAGAATGGGGAAGAAATCCATGCAGTGGTTCATTAAACACGCACGCATGCAACCGCACGCACGCCACGCACGCACAGCACCACACACACCCCACACAGCGGCTGAAAACAGAGACCCTCAGCAGGCAAACCAAAAAGCAGACGAAAATAACCTGTATAACCTCCAAAATAAGGATTCAAAGAAACACAACACAAAACGCCGCGCGCGGCACGCCCCACAACAACACATACAACACAAGCATGGCAAAGCTCGCACGCACACCCCACACCCCACACACAAAACACCACACCACACACACACACACACACACACACAAAACACACACCACCACACACACACCCACGCGCGCTTTCTCTCTCTCTCCTCTCTCTTCGCTCTCTCTTTCCTCCCCCACCCCCACAACACACTCCCCACACACACACCCCCACCCCACACACACCAAAACCACACCACCACACACACAACACACACACCACCCCAAAACCCCCCCTTTTTTTGCAACATGTGTGTGCATCCCTTCCCCCTCCATTCTTGAATGCTTTTTTAGGACCGCAGTACAAGATTATACAGTGTGGGTTTTCAGTAAGATAATTAGAAAAAATTTAAAGCGTAAGCGCTATAAAATTAGAATTTCTGCACTAAGTGCAACAGCTCACACATATGGGTATTTGAAATTACTCTTTCTCTAACCGAGCCTTGTATGATACTACAAGGAAAAGGAAATCTTCAGGAGGGAAGCCCCCCCACGCGGGGCAGGGGCTCGCGACCGGCTGGCACCCCCTAGCCTGGTGCCAGCATTCCACTGTCCGTCCTTTTAAAAGGGGGGTTCCCCGCGGATATTTGGCGCTTTTGAAATTCGAGCAAACTGAAAAACATGCGAACTTAAGTGTGAAGCTGTTGCACTTAGTGCAGAAAATTTTTCTAATTTTATAGCGCTACGCTTTAAAATTTTCTAATTTTTGCACATAGTATTAGTGCAACAGCTCACACATATGGGTGAGGGTTTTTTAACAGTCGCATGGTTTAGTCTATTAGGACTTTCATTAATCAGATGAGAATTACGAAGAAATAACAGACATAGTCCATGCCATTAACTACCTCTGTACAGACAATGTACTGACATGCAGTACTAACCTGATCCCCCATCAGTACCTGATACCTCTGGTAGAAAAACGGTTTCCCAATCAGTCAGCCAATGAGAAAAACCGCATCCTGAATGTTTTTTTCTTCAATGCTGCGCGTGTTTTTCTTGGTACACACGCAGGTAGTGGCGAAGGGGAGTGTCCTTCCAGTCAATCTGCCGAAGCCATATCCGCTGCAGTGAAACACCATGTAGCATAGCACAAGTATCGGCAGGTAGAGCCCCCGCTGACCCTCTACCCCTGCTAGTTTAACACAGATTCAATCCACCTGCGCCTGTAGTCAGCTGTACTGGTCTGTAAGGAGATATTAACAGCTGCATTTCCCTTGTCTTAGATCTTCCGTTCTGGTCATGTAATCCCCGCACATAACTCACTGGACACAGGCGAACGTCTTCGCACTCTCTCAGCCTAATGGGTGGTGCTCTATGGGATGGTCTGTCCGTCTTTGACCTGAATCCCAGTTTGTAATACGATACTTTTATCCCCAACATGACAGAGAGATTTATCAACAGAAAAACAGGGACTAGATCAACTGACAAAGTTTAGCTGGGGCAAGTTGCCAGCAGAAAGGCTACTTTATAAGTTAGTCTGGGTAAATCCAACTCTTCACATGGATGCCACTCTGCCAATTTACACAGCCACAGTTCCATGTCCATGGGGGGGGCTATACGAACCGTAGGTGGTCTTCCCCATTAAACACTCCTTTGAGAAAAACTGCACACAAGAGGATTGCTGGCCTACTGGTACGAATTGTGTGGTTCTTTGAATGCTAGAAATAGCAGAGCAATGGACTTTTAGGGTCCTCCATGCTAGGCCTTGGGAATAGAGGTGTTGTAAATTAATCTAACAGTTTCACAAACAGAAAACGGAAAGCTGTGTCCAGACACTGGTCACGACACCAACTCTTGCCACGATGTCCATGTTGACTGGTATTGTTTACGGGTGCTTTTCCTCCAGCGGCTCCAAATTTGTAAATGTGGCAGTGGGACCTTGACTCCTGTGGGCCTGCCGCATAGCGGGCCATACTGTTAAACCGCAGGGCTTCCAGATTCCGTATGGGGGTAACCTGTCTCCTGTGTTGATCAACAGATCGGGTTACAGAGGTAGTTCTGGTGTGGAGTCCTTTAAACACAGACTGTAGAAGCATTGGAAAGCCATGGAAAACAAACGTTCATTTAAACACGGGGCCTAAAAAAAGCAAACATCTTGGGAAAGTAAAATCCCTGAAACTTTGTGTACTGTAAATGTTTTCTTTGGTACCAAAGTTGGAAGGGGGGGAAAGGCAATAAACAGGAACTGGAAAAAGTGCCCGGGTTGGGTCCAGGGCGTCTATGCAAATAAGCCCCTGACGTCCTGTCCTTCCAGACCCCCATGTATCTCCCAGTGTGAGTTTTTTGAGCCGGGAGGCCCCAAGAGATCTATCTGCGGTAGTCCCCCACTGTGCAAAGATTTTTCTTCGCCACCCTGGATTCAATTGGCCATTGAGGGGCCTTTGTTGCGGGGACAGGAGTTGCTTTTTAGTATTCCCGATGCCTTCAGTAGACCTGGGGTAAGGGGAGTGGACGGGCGCTGAACACAGAGTATCTGAAACAGGAGCCCAACAGGGTTCATCGACTTTGTTCCCCCTTCTTTCGTCAGATAGGCCACATGGGCTTGGTCTATCTGTACAAACACCAACCTTCCTTCCCTCCCCCCTGAATTGCCCTAGTGATTCCCTGACGCCTGCAATCTCCAAGAAATTTTATATTGGTTGTACTTCTGTTCTGGGCCGTTCCACTGCCCTTGGCCGTTTGGGCCTGTAGGCTTTTCTTCCCCATCCCTTCCCCAATGCGTCTCGTTGCCATGTTTTTAAGATCGGGTTGTCGGGCGCCTTGAGCTGGGTGGGAGTTTCGGTCCTAGGTTTTGCCAGAACTGGAGATTCTCCCCGGGGCTTCGTGATTGTAATGCTGTCCGCTTCCACATGCCCTTGTGGTCGTTGGTAAATTGACCGCAGCGCCTGCTGTTAGCTCTCTGACATGTACCCCTGGTTTAAACGGTACGGCATAGGACGCGAATTGTCACTTTTTCCTAGAAATGTCATTAGCTTTCTGGCTTTTCACGAGGGGGGAAAATGTTAAAAATAATTTGCTGCAAGCTCCCTGATTGTTACTCGTTTGTCTTCCGGAAGGACTGACAGTCATGCTGAGAGAATCCCACAGAAGGCCCAAGATACAGGAATCTCTGTTGCTGGCACTATGCTGGACTTTGTCCCATTTTTAGGCTGAAGCCCAGGTCTTCTAGCACTGTCACCCACTGTCCTGGCATTCTTTTCCGCCTGTTGTTTGGTTCTGGAAAGGATTTAAAATAAACGCCCAGGTAAAAGGCCAACCCCGATTGCTTTTGGACCTGAGGAGTGCACGATGGGTTTTTTTGGTTACCCTGGTGAACACTCTGGGGGAGGACGGCCAGGCCGAAGGGCAGGCTGTTGTAGCGATACGTCTGTCTCTTCCAGGTCAGCCTTCTCCATGTGCTATCGCTTTCTTAATGCCCTGCCGTTCTCCTTCCCCCGCTGCTGTGTTCGACTGACACAGTCATGCCGTTCCCCCTTGTTGACCCCCGCGGCTTCTTGTGGAAAAGGTAGCCTCCCCTTGGTTCTGTTCTGTTCCTCCAAATGATGTTGGGCAGAACCTGTGGGGTTTTTAAACCTTCGAAAAGCTGTGAAGGAGAGGAAGAAGAAGAGGGGCTCCTCTGGTGGCGAAAGGGGCTGAGCTCCTCCTTTTCCCCTGCCGGTTTGTAGACGCCGTTTGGCGTAGCTGCCTGCGGTGGTGGTGAAAAGACTGCTGCCCTGGTCTGTGTTTGCTGTGGGGGGAGTTTATACCTGCAAAAAAGAGCTCCTCCCCTCCCATTCTGCTCTTCATGGCCTTGATGACAGAGGCCAGGTCCCCACTGAAGAGCTGTGTCTCTGATGGAGAAAAAAGCTTTCGAGGGGCTTGGGCCCTGCCTGAGTGTTCCCCCCGCCAACCGTGCTCAAGGCATAAGCTGTCTCGTTTTCCTTGCCACCTAGGGCTGGAGGATACTCAGCAGCAAGGATCCGCAGAGCATGACCCAGGGCAATTTGGCCATGTCCTCACTCAGTAGCTGGAGCTCCCTCCTTCCACCGCTCCCCTGCACGTCCGTTCTGAAGTGGATGGGAGCAAAGGGGGGAACAACCCTCTCCAGGGCACGTGTGGCAGTGGGCATGGGCCAGGCCAAACCACCGCAAAAGTGCATGCCGCTCCATTACGTGTCTGGGGTTTGGGCGCTGAGAAAAATCATCCCTTCTGCAAGGCATGGTTCAGCAAGAGAGAAAAATTTGTTGGGCCGTGACTGTGCAGCAAAAGCCTCCGCCTCCCTCATGGAGTTATACATGGTTGGGTAAAACCTGTTTGCCTTCACTGGCTGCCACGTGCGACCAGGGTTTTGTTCGAGGTCACGTGCATGCACCAGAAAAAGGGAAGTGCCTGCTGTGATGGAAAAACCTTACCCCCAGCGCTGCTTGTTCAGGCACCCCAGCGCGAGCGCCAGACAGGTTGGAAAACCTGTAAACTTCGGGAATGGCCTGAAAAAGGGGGTTATGAGGTTTTGGGTTCTTCATGTCTGACCCGTTCCGATGGCCCCGTGACCATCTCTAATTAGATCCACCCTTCCAGACTGGGAGGGTGGTGGGGGAATGGGAAAGGAAAGGGTGGAAAGGGGGGGGTGATGAAAATTATCTGCCACAGAGCCCCATGGGCTGAGGAGCCACGAAACCGGGTGGGGTGAATGGGGGCCGGGGGGGTGGGGGGGGGGGGGGGGGGGGGGGTTTGAGGGGGCCCCGAATTATCCACCCCAGGGTTTGGGGGGAGAAAAGGTGAAGGTATTTTGGGGTTGGGATGACGCATAGCAGGCCGGGGGGAGGGGGGGAGGGAAAGGGGGAATCCCAAGTGGTTTACTTGCTGGCCCCGAGGTGGGGTGGAGACAGGACCCTGATTTCTATCTGGTCCACTGGCCAGCGGCTGGCTGATTTGGGTGTTAGGCAGGCAGAGAAAAACTGCCCCGTGCCACTAGCTGGGGTCGGTCCAGTGCTGCTGGGGGGGTATTCATTACCTATAGGCGTGGACGCTGGAGTAAATGACAGGATAAACGGGGTAAGCAACCCCGACCTCCGACATGTGCCCAATGTGCAGGATGTCGAGGCGCTGGGCATGTGTTTATAGTTGGCCGCCGATTTACGCTCAACGTATGGCTTGGTTTGTTGCCGGGATCGTTAGCACCGCATCAGCACCTCCGGGGGGACACGCACAAAAGCCGAAAACCTGAGTGCTGCCCTGCCAAAGCACAAAAATCACCCCGTCCCCAAAAACATAGGGGGACTCCTTTCTCCAAAAAAGCCTCTTAGCCCCTGCCAAAGTTCATAACCCGCGTTTTTTTTCGGGCTTGATTAAATAACGGTTTTGGGAAATAGGAAATACGTGAGAAGCCCCCACAAGCTGGGGGGGGTTCGTATGCCTGGTATCAGAACTGTACCCAATTACCAAAAAGGTTTCTTTCACGCCAATCGTTTTGACAGTGATTCGTCCAAAAAAGCAAAAATGTCACTTCTTTAAATCAGCTTTAAACAAGTTTCGACACCAACTAGGGCCCTATACCTTTCTTTCTCAGGTTGACGTGAAGCATCAAAATTTGGTGAAAATAAAAAGGGGGGGACCCGAAAACAACAAAGAATCCAAGTCATTTTTTAAATCCCCTAAAAAGAACAACATTTCTGAAATAAAAACCAAACATATATGTAGAAAAAATTGAAATTGTTTTGATGCGAGTAATGGTTTTTTTTGTTGGAGGTTTTATTGTTCTGTGGGGCCCGAAGCAGAATTGCCACGCTGTAGATGGGGCACCACGCTGCAGGCCTGAGACAGCGCCGATCACCCCGCCGTGGGGTACAGTAGGCAGACATTAGTGTGGGCTAGGTTTTCCTTGACTTTAAGACCATAATTCTTTCTTTTGTCATTGGCAAATTGCACAATAAAGCACTTTCACAGTTTTGGGTTCGCTAAGGCGAAGGTTTAAATTAATATTCAGAAGATAAACGGCACCAGGCTTGGGTACCCCGGATTGTGGGTTTCCTTTTTCTTCGAATGTCCCCCTTTTCAGTGTCATCAAAGGCGGAAAAGAAAAGAGGTTTCAAAAAAAATATTTATGTTGTTTTGATACTACATTCAAAAATCTTTTTTTTTTTTTTTCATTTAGTTGAGGAAATTGGTTTTTTGATCCAAGGTTACTATTTCAATTTGTGGAAAAAGAACAAAACCGCACACAGTTTCTCCTTTTCCTATCAAAAAAACAGGAAAAGGGGGGGGTTGTTTTTTTTTTTTTGTTGATAATTAAGAAAAAAAAACCAAGCTTATGATGGTGCACTGACCGGAGTGGAACCGGAGTGTTTGAGAAGGAAACTGACCTTTGTTGGAGGTGATTGATGCATCTGTTTAGCCCACCAGAATTGCCAGTTCCCTGTAACTGGGAGGCAGACAAAGGGCAGTGCATGTCCTTGTATCCAGCTGCTTATTGTCCACCTCCTCAAGCACCGCCGCGATCAACACACTCCGATGAATGTAGGCACATATAACATTGGAAGTATCCATATTTCTTTTTGATAACTTGGCGGAGAATTGCCAAAAAGCACCAAATATCCGCGGGAACCCCCCTTTTTATAGGACGGACAGTGGAATTGCTGGCACCAGGCTTTGGGTGTTTGTGCCAGCCTCTCGCGAGCCCCCTGCCCGCGTGGGTGTCCTTCCCTCCTGAAGATGATTCCTTTCCTTGTAGTATCATATTACAAGGCTCGGTGAGAGAAAGAGTATTGCCAAATACCCATATGTGTGAGCTGTTTGCACTTACTATGTGCAGAAATCAGGGTTTTTTTTTTTTTTCTCTGCATCTGTGTAGTTTGCAGTGCAGTGGTTTTATGATCACAAAGTTTTGTTTTATCTATTTAAAATCATTTTAGGAAAGCACAGGCACTGAGCTGGGGGGGTTTTCCCGTAAATTTTTTTTCTTTTTCTTTCCCCTCATCCCAAGGCTTGGGGGGTCCCGGGGTTGGGGGTTTGTTGTGGTGTTGTGTTGTTGGGTGTGGGTTTTTTTTGGTGTTGGTGGTTTGGGGGGGGTGTGTGTGGTTGTTGTTTTTTTGGGGGGGTGTTGCCCCCCGGGGGCCTTTTCGGGTGCGTGGGCCCGGGGGTGGTTCGTGGGGTTTTGGGGGTTTTTTGTTTTTTTTTTTTGGGGGGGGTGGGGTGGTGGGGTGCTGCGTGGGCTGGCGTGCTATTCGAGAATGTTTCAATTTTTTTTTTTTTCAAGATACATCTGGTTGTTTGTGTGTGAACCGGCCTGTTCAACCAAGACAGGTTGGGGCCTACTGGTCTCTCTCTAAGTTGTGTCGTGGTGTTAGTGGTGTGTGGTGTGTGTGTGTGTGTGTTGTGTGGTGTGTGTGTGTGGTGGGCCTTGACTTTAAAGTTTTTGTTTTAAAGTTTGTTTTGTTTGTTTGTTCTTTTTGTGGTTGTGTGTGCTGTGTGTTGTTGTTTGTGTGTGTTGTGTTGTGTGTGTGTGTGTGTGTGTTGTGTTGTGTGTGTGTGTGTTGTGTGTGTGTGTTGTGTAGTCTTTCTTTTCCCGTTTGTGTGGTATTTATTTTTTGTTGTTAGATCTATAGTTGCTTAATCACTCTGACATTATACAATTGCAGGCAAAAAGACGTATTACCTCCCTTGCCACTGCTTCAAAGCTATTGATAAATTATTCTCATCCAATTAGTTTTGAAAAGTGTTTATAATGTTCTGCCAAGTAAGCAACTCTTTTTGTTTGTGGGTTAGAGAAAAGAAGAGCAAAAAAACACCAAACTTTCATCAGCAATCTGGAAAAAAAAAAATTCAATATCCCCCCCCCCAAAAGGTGTTAAAAAAGGAAAAAGGAAAATGGCCCCTCCCCCCCTCCTCCCTTTCTGAAAAAGTATTTAGCAGATTGATCTCTCTATTTTTACTCAAATTATTTGGGGCCCCTCTTTCCCACTAAATTAGCTTTAGTGCCCCGCAATCTTGCGCGTTTTTTTTGTCCCTTTTTTTTGACATGACCTGGTCTTTTTATCTGCCTGTTTTTTTTTTGAAATTTCCCGGGGAAGAGAAAATTGTTGTTTTCAAAGTTTTTTGGACCATGCATCAGTTTCATTCATCTATCATCATCATTTCATCTTCATATCTCCAAAATCTCAAATCATCCATCATCGTCAAAATTTATTTTACACCCCAGTGGTTGTAGGGCACAAAAAAAGATTTTCCCCCCCCCGCCCCATCCTGGGCCAGCCTGGTCAAATGAACTCCAAGGATGTGTGTTCCCATGGCCTCCATCCTCACATTCCACGTTCCCTCCTCCTTGTTGTTCTTGGTCTTCCTGTCTTTCTCTTGCCGTCTGGGGGTCCAGTGCAGCGCTGTTCTTGCGATTAGAATTGTGGGTCTTCTCCGGTAGTATATGCCCAATCCAATCTCCATCCTTCGTTTGCTATGATGGTGGTCCATGTCGGGTTTTTGGTTGCATTTCCTCAGTTAGATCTTCACTGGAAATCTTTTTTGGCCAAAAGATTCGAAGGGATTCTCCGGAGGCAAAGTGGTGTGGAAGGATTCAAAGGGTTTGGCATGAATCCGTCTCTTTGCATTAGTTCAACTGGCAATCAAAGACTGCAACGTGCAGAGAGAAACTATAGAAAAAATGAATTACCAGGTACCTTTAGTACAACATATACATATACAAAATATCCACATGGCGAAAACCCCATTCCTCCTGTCTCTTAAAGCCCCCCCTGATTTTAAATTATTTGATAACACAAGCTTGTGCACACACAATGGGCAAGCAAGCAATTCACAATAAATATACGCAGAGGCAAGACAGTCAGACAAACAGACCCCCCCCCCCCCCCCCCCCCCCCCCTTCAAAACCACACCCCCAACCCCCCCCCCCCCCCCCCCCCCCCCCCCCCCCCCCCCCCCCCCCCCCCCCCCCCCCCCCCCCCCCCCTTTTTTTTTTAAAAAAACCCTTTTCTTTTGAAAAAGAGGGGCCGTTGAGAACGGAAACAAAATTTACTAAAAACTGCTTACACTTGGGGACTGGATGTTTAAAAAAACACCATGAGTGCCTATTCCATTATCCTCCAAAATAGAGGAATGATGAACGAATAAATAAACAACCATACGGAGACGGGACGGGATAGCTGGTTGGTTAGAGGGGATATGCATGGCACTCGTGATTCTCATGACCCGGGTTCGAAAACCGTTCAAGAGGATTTTTCCACTGGAGCTAACAGTGCCGACTCCACTCCCAAACTCTCCCAAAGTCCTTCGGATGGAAACTATAAACCAAAGCCAATGTGTGCGAAACGCACGCAAAAACAATCTTGTGCACACGTTTTAAAACTTGTTCTGCTTTTCGGAAGAGTAGACCATTGTGTACAGACGGGGAACTGGATGTGTAAAAAACACAGGATGTGCTCAATTCCAGTATCCTCGGAATATAAAAGAATTAACCCCCCCCCCCCACACACAAGCATGCACCAAACGCAGTCGCACGCTGCACGCACGCACGCAACAACGCACAAACGCACGCACCGCACGCACGACACACACACACACACACACACACACACCACACACACACACACACACACACACACTGTCTCTGTCTCTGTCTCGGATAGCCTAGTGGTCAGAACAGTGCCTGCTGGCAATTTGACGACCCAGGTTTCGATTCCGGTCGAGGAGTATTTTTTTTCCTGGAGTATTACATCAGTTGCTGACTCCACTCTCCCCAAAAATCCTTGGATGGACTTTAAACTCGACGAGGCCCCGTGTGGCGCGAACGCACGCAGAACATCTTGTTTTGCACATATTAAATCCCTGGTTTCCGCTTTTCATAAGAGTAGGCCAGTGTGTGCCGGTGGGGAACAGATGACATTTACAAAAACTGCAAACACACGGGGACTGGAGAGTAAAATAAAAAGCACACGTATGCTTATATCCATTATCCTCGATAAAAAAAAAATAAAGATCTATCCTCTAAACCTACCTATTCTCCTATTCTAGGGTGGTCTAGTATCACAAAGTGGAGAGACGTTTAAATTTGAAGGAAAAAAAAAACACACACACACAAACACACACACCACACACACAAAAACACACACAACACACACACCCCCGCACGCACACACACATTTTCACCACACACACACCACACACACACACACACACACACAAAAACACCACCCTTTACACCCCCTCTTTCACCCCTTTACCACACCTTTACACACACACATTCACACACATTATTCACACACCACCGCCACACACACCCACAACTCTCTGTCTCTGTCTCTCTGTTCTTTCCTGTCTGTCTTTTTCTCTCACACATACAGTGTGGACAACACACACCACAAAAACACACACACACAAAAACCACACACACCACATCATCTCACTGTGGGCATGAATATTAACCTCCCTGGGGAGCCGAGAAAGAACAAAAAAAAAAAAAAAAAGACCCCCATTGGGAGAGAAAATGTTGACAACAAACAGTTTTTTTTAAAGGCATAGAAATAACGAAAAAATCTCCCCAAGGTTGGTGGGTGGGGGGGGGGGTGGGGGGAAAGGTGGAGGGAAAGGAAGGAGGATGTTTGAAACCCCCGATGTACACAGTAGTCACCCCAAATCAGCTACAGATGGCTTGTCAAAGCAAAAATAACAAAAGCAGCGAATCGTTAAAGGGGACCGAGGTCATTGGCTTTTCTTCTTTCTTTCTTTTTGGGACAGTCCTCCCCTACACTGTACTGGGGACGATGGGGCAAAAGAAAAGGAGAACAAAATCTTTTTGAAAAACAAAAATAAAAACCTCTCTCTGTCTCTGTCTCTCTCTGTCTCTGTCTCGTGTCTCTCTCTCTCAACCCCAAAGGCCCATGATTTTTGTTTTTTTGTTTTTTTGTCTTTTTCATGCATCATGGTTCAGGTGTTGGGTTCAAGAGTTTTAGGGTCAAAAGTTCCAGTGACTACCTGCTTTTGTTTGTGAATGGCTATAACTTACCTAGTCTACATTTTACTCGCCCTCATTGACTTTGTAAGTCTTGACATGAATCCTAGATCTGAAAAACCAACTCTCTTCCAGTTGTTTGAATGGAGATTTTCACAACTGACAAAACAGTTTCCAGTTACACTCTTCAAACATGAACAGAACATTGGAAGAGAAATTTCGTTGTCAGGAGGAACATTTCCGACATTTATCAAAGGAACTCGCTGATGTGAAGAAAGGCTTACAAAAGAATGCTGAAGATGTCCCCGAGCTTCAAGATGACAGGGAGGCCATTTGTGGAACGTTTTAGACCAGCTGGAAACAAAGTAGACATTGTGGAAGCACAAAATATCAGATTGCAATCTAAGATTCTTTGGTGTTGATGAATTCAGAAGAGGTACAAAACTGACCAGTGAAGCACTGATTGCAGAAGTCTTGAACTTTCACTCCTCTAGTCACGAACTTTGGAAGACATCAGACATTAGAAGTGCCTACAGAATTGGCAGCCCACATCAGGACAACTCTCCACGTCCACTCTTGGTCCAGTTTTGTCGATGGGGGGACAAGCTTGCCATCCTAAGAGACCAGGAGCTGCGTGAGAGACTTCGGCAAAGCAACATCAGAGTGACCTCAGACCTTACAGCTCATCAGAAGACCATGGTTAGACTTTCACAGAGACCAAGGCAGAGTAGCATACTTCTTCAATGGAAAGCTGCATGTTAAAGAGAAGCCACCCACACAGGCCAGGGTACAGACATCATCGCCAAAATCCTTCCAACCATCAAAATCCAGATACACGCCATAAGCAGTCTGGAAAGAAAATGGAAACAATAGATGTGACCTGGGAGAGCAGAGCAGTAACAGTCATTTGCAAAAGAGGATGATGAACAAAATCATTTTTTATCATAAAAATTGGCCAGTCGGGATCAAAGAGACGGGAACTTGGGTCTCCGGGGGAGAGAGGGTCAGATCTATGCTGGTACAAATCTAGGGGTCATTTTGCACCCCCTGCTGCTGGAGGGTTTAAAAGGAAAGATGGGAAAAGGACAGAAATGGTTTATTTTCCCCCCCTCCCCTGTTGTGAGGGCGGGAGCGGGAGAGGAAGAGAACCACTTCCCACCATGTGAGGGTTTTGTGGAGCAGACAAGGGGGGAAGACTTTCCCCCCACTGCTGGGGGGTTGCGGGGCAGAAAGGAAAGACGGACCTCCCCAATCCCAGCAGTCACTAGCGGATGGTCTTTTACCCGGTAGTACACCCATCATTTTCAGACCAGTTGCCCTAGGTATGGGATCATACAGTCAGGGAGTGCAGAAAGCATGCACCGGGAAAAAAGTCAGAAAAAATATCGAGACCAGTCACAAAGCCCTAGCAAGTTCTGGCAGCCCAAATATACATGAGAAAGGAATAAAAGCAGGCACCTGTCAAGCAAAAACAGTAGTGTTCAGAATTGTGTTGTTTTAAGACCCCAGTGTTTCAGGGACCGTTTATGTTTGATAAAGAAAAAGATGAAAAAAAAATGCAAAAAAGACAGTCATAACAAAGAAGGTTTTAGTCAAAGGTTAATACAGATGCCAGGAATTTTGTAAAAAAAAAATAAACAGGAGCAAATGTTGAATCAGATCTGTTTATGACAAAAAGGGAGGCTGAAAAAAGCTCCTAATTTTTCTAGAAATGAGAGGAAAATGAGACAGTAGTAAAAGGGCACAAATGTTGATACGACACTGAATTGTTGTTTTCAGGAGACAGACAGAGACCAAAAGAAAAGAAACCGGATGAAAAATAAGGGGGTGTTTGGGAAGCAGTCGTGGAGGTCAGACAGACAACGGGTAGAGTAGATCAGGGACTTAAAAAAATAAAGGGGAAAAATATGGACTCCCCGATTTGGTTCAGTCTGAATAGAGTCAGATAAAAGGGGGAAAATTTAAACAAACAAACACTTCCCCACTAATTCGACAAATGCCATTGCTCAAAAAAGAAAAACCCCCCAGCTAAAAGGGAAGCGTCTCAACATCCCGACATTTTGAAAAGGGCAAAGGGAACACAGGCAAAAAAAGGTTACCCGTCAAGACAGTATTGTCCCCCAGTTTTAATATTTTTTCAAAAATTTTTTGGGAAAAACGCAAAAATGTATTCAAAAGGGGGCTCCCCCCCCTAAATAGGCCCCCAGCCCGGGCCAATGCATTTGTAGAGGAAAGGGGGGAAAAAAATTCAGGGTTTATGCTCTCACAAAGTAAGACGTCAGAAAAAATGATATTACTCAGTAAGTAAAGCAGAAAGTACTAGAATTAAAATTTTTAAACTTTAAGTTTTAAAGGTTTATTTTCAAAAAATAGACAAAAATTTTATTTATTCAGTACTTTTAAAAAACCCATGACTTTATTTGCCCCCACAAAACATTTTTTAGCTCAAAAATTTTGAATCAGTCTTTTCAGGATTATGTCATTTTTCAATTCTAAAGAAAGAAGCTATCTAAGCAAGGGAGGATTTTTGGTGGTGTTATTTTTTTTAAAAATTAAAAAAAAATTTTTTCGAGTTTAGTTTCCAAGTTAATACAACTTAACAATACAGTAAGGAGATTGAAGAAAGCTGTTTTTTAAAAGTTTTTGATATTTTTGGATTTGCACTTTTACCCCTCATGATTCTGCTGCATGGAAATTTAAAAAAATGGTTTGGTTAGAAATGCTGGAACAAGTTTTTTTTTTGGGCCCTACATGATTTCAATTTTTCCTTCTATGTTTGGGGACTTAAATCAAAAACAGCTTCTGAAAATAGCATGGGTTTAAGTAGTAAATGGAAATCTATGAGGAAAAATGAGAAAATCCCTTTTTTTGAGAAAATCTCGGATATTCAAAATTGTTTTGGGATCAGCTGTTAGAGGGTTGTTAATGCTTTTGATTTAGTTATTTTGAATTTCTAAGTGAGCTGAAAAGTGTGGAAGTTGTACTTTTTTATTAGGCAGGATTGTACTGTTGATTACTTTTTAATTTCATTAAATTTGCTCATGATTTTCCCATGAATATATTAGTGTTGAAAATGTGACGGAATCTGATCATTTTACCTTTTTGGTTTTTTTTTTTTTTTTCATCCATTTTTTTAGTTGTACCGGGGAAAAAGCAAGGAAAAATTAAAAAAGGTTTTTTTTTTTTTTTAAAAAAGCATGAAAAGGAATACAGAAAAAAAAAAATGAGTTCTTGAACAAACTAAAAAGAAAACTCTGTAAAAGGTAGTTGCAAGATGCAGAAAAGTGTTCTAGAAAAGATGTGGATGGTGCATTGGATATTTTGTGAATTGCTTGTTAACAGTATTAGTTTATGCTGAAGAAAAAATTTATCCCAATGCACCAAAAAAATCTTCCCTGTGGTTTGATAATGAAAGCCCCTCAAGCCAA
>JASPKP010002533.1:2500-5000 GCA_030674155.1 Stramonita haemastoma
AACATTTTAATGCAGACCCCCAAAACTTGCGGTCACATGAATGATTGACCAAGTTTTTGAAATGGACAAAAAAACGTATTTTAAATCATTTCTGTTCTGGGATTTCGCAGAGTTAGAGAGGAAATCCAAGCATTCGAGAACAAGTGCCACAGAAGACTCCTCAAAATATCATACAAAGAACACAAGACCAATAACTATGTGAAAGAAGAAATCAAAAAGCGTGTGGGCCCCCAAGAGCCTTTGCTCTCCACCATAAAGAGGAGAAAGCTGATGTGGTTTGGTCACAAACCCCAAGACACAACACCCTAGCAAAAGCCATCCTGCAAGGAACAGTGGAGGGCAAGAGAAGAAGAGGCCGCCAAAAGAAATCATGGGTTTGACAACATCAAAGACTGGACTGCCCAACCCCTGCAACACCTCCTACTAGCCACACAGGATCGTGAAGCATGGAAAAAGATCTCCGTTGCGTCTTCTCTCATGTCCCCCCTACGTCCTTTGGGACATGGGACTGAGTGAGCGAGTGAGTGAGTTCTGGGATTTCAAACAAAAAATCTGAGGGTGAGTTAGCCCCGTGGTTAGAGTGAGTGTTGCACTCGTCACCTGACGGCCCAGGTTCAAGTCACCACTGAGACACCCATTCGAGGGGATTTTTCTCCTGGAGTCAACTCCAGTAATTTACCCCACTCCTCCGAAAAGTTTTTCGGATGAGACTATAAACCGAGGCCCCCGTGTGCGAACACAGAACGTCTTGCGTACATCTACATGTTAAAACCCGTTCTACCTTTTTACAAGAGTAGGTCTTTAGTGCCGAGTAAGAACAGACATGCACGCACGCACGCACGCACGCACGCACGCACGCACACACGCACACACGCACGCACACCACGAAACACACACACACACACACACACGCACACACCACACACACACACAACACACATACACACACGCACCACACACACAACACACACCACGCACACACCACACATACACACACACACACATACACACACAACACACACACACACACACACACCCCACACACACACAACACACACATACACACACATACACACACACACACACACATACACACACATACACACACATACACACACATACACACACATACACACACATACACACACATACACACACACACACACACACACGCACACACACACACATACACACACCACATACACACACACACACACACAACACACATACACACACACACACACACACACACACACACACACACACACACACACACACACACACACCAGAAACAACTAACCAAACCAACAACCAAAAAAAACCCCACAAAACCCCCCAAAACAAAACAAAACACCCCCAAAAAACCCCTAAACATAACAATCCAACTTTCGGTCAAAAAACCAAGGACACGATGAAACTTGTCTACAGTCACAACTGATATAATAACTACAGACACAGCAAAACCGACAGATAGGTTAATAAGCATCTTAACTAGCCACACACAGGTGAGACTATGATTAGATAGCTCCGATACTGTTATTACTTATCCTGCATGAAAAAGATCAGCACACACCACACACACAGTTGAAGGCCAGATTTCGCCGCACACATGTACTCTTTTCGGTTGGTTACAGGAAACACGAACATTTATTTAATTAATTAATTAATTTATTTATCTATTCATTTATCTATTCATTTATTTATTTCGGGTCAGGGAAGGTAAAACAGCGAGGGAGAGGAGATGGGCGCCGCCCTCAACATGCTGGCCCCTAGAGAAGCTGAGGTCTCTGATGCCTCGCTCCCCTACGACCTCCTAAGTTATGGGACACCTTTACCTTAAATTTTTTTTTAAAACGTATTTAATTATTTATTTATTGTTATTCCTGTCAATGTTCTTGTAATTGTGATAGTCCAGTCTAGGGTCAATAACAAGATTCCAGTCTCCCGCTAGAATTACATTTGGTGTCTTCATCTCTTCCATCTTTTTCTTTATGTCTACAAAAAATGCTGGTTCATCCCTATTTGGCCCATATATATTGACTAGTAGTATATCTCTCCCCATAGTGTTTAACAATAAAACGATGTAATTACCTGCATTGTTTTTTATTGCACGTAAATTCTATAACTATACTAATTAGTATGGGCATGCTATCACTTATCATAATTTGTGGCCTGCAGGGTACCTTAGTAATAGGCCGTCCTTGATATGTATGCACCCAAGGCATATATACCTGTCTTGATTTTTGTTGTTGTTTGCATTTCCCCATGCTGTACATTGACGAGTCTCTCGCCATAATTGATTCTACATCAGGGCAGACATGTATGTTTTACGGACACTCAGGTATACTTGGGTGCTTGGTGTATGTAGCTGTGGGGTGTACATGTATGCCCTGATATACATGATTGATCCTGCTGTATGTATATATGTATGTTAGTATAATGTATGTACGTATGTATGTATGTATGTATGTATGTATGTATGTATGTATGTATGTATGTA
>JASPKP010002534.1:2500-10000 GCA_030674155.1 Stramonita haemastoma
TCTTTCTTTCTTTCTTTCTTTCTTTCTTTCTTTCTTTCTGTCTTTCTTCTTTCTTTCTTCTTTCTTTCCTTTCTTTCTTTCTCTCTTCTTTTCGTTCCTCAGCTACAGCTCCGAGGTTCACCAATGGTGAGACTTTGCAGATGCGACCGTTTTTTTACCTACCATGAAGGTAGCTGCATTCCGACTTCAGGGATATATGCTAGGTATGTTCATGTCTCCGTAACCCACTGAACGCTTCTACGAATGATCTTTAACATGCATATTTGATCTTCTGCATATGTATATGCACACGAAGGGAATTAAGGCACTGGCAGGTCTGCACTTTGAAGCTGACCTGGGAAATCGTGAATAATCCTACACCCTTAATTCACCAGACGCCGTCAGGATTGGAACCCACGACTTGATGGCCACATGTGATTGATGTGAAACAGTCTTAACCACTCCACTGACAGGAGTGAACTGGCTGATATTACTCCAAGGCCTTTACTTGTCATTTCATTCCAACACTTGTGGTGTTATATTACAGACTGATGTTGTGCATTGTGTTTGGGTTTGTTGTTGTCGTTTTTGTTGGGGATTTCTTTTTTGGGGGTTGCGGTTTTTTTTTCGTTTCTCAACAAGAGCTCTGAGGTTAAATCATGGTGAGATTTTTGCGTATGTGACCGATTTTGCCCGCTATTAAGGTAGCCACATTCTGACTACGGAGATGATGTCTAAACACGACACCATTGTGTATGTATTAAAAAAAAAATTGCCATCCATTCCCAAGGCAGGCAGTAGCGTGCCTTTTTGAAATGTGGAAAGAGTATTCATGTGTGTGTGTGTGTGTGTGTGTGTGTGTGAGTGTGTGTGTGTGTGTGTGTGTGTGTGTGTGTGTGTGTGTGTGTGTGTGTGGTGTGTGTGTCTGTAAAAAATTATGCATGTGTTGACACACACGACTGCAGTCTATAGTCTCGTCCGAAGGACTTTTGGTGAAGTGGAGTCGGCACTGATGTTAACCCCATGGGAAAGATGTCTTGACTTTTTTTTCTTTATTTAGTTAGTCATTTTTATGTCCACACCTTGTTTAAATGTTACCTGGTGTCGTGGCATGAGGAGAATAGATCATAACAAAGGGAGAAATGCTCTTCGGGACATGAATAGGCCTAATCCGCGATTCGTTGATTTGATTTGATTTGAAGGGGGGGGGGTTAAGCTTTGTTGCATAACAGATAGCAGCAACAAGCAATATTAGAACATGCCTTGAAACTCATTGGCGTTGTATCATAACTATTCGTATCACACATACTGCACCTCTAAATGCTGTCTCGTGGCTGTTCATACCACCCCACCCCCCACCCCCCACCCACCCCTCCAAAAAAACTTCAAGCTCAGTCCTGTCCAATGCAAGGGAACCTACTCGTGCTGAATTAGTCTTCTTTTGAATGAGTTTATTTCCCTTTAACTGTCAGTCACAGCGTGTCTGCTTTCGGACGATTGATCTGCTATCATGACAAAAATGGTGACAAAGAAGACATACATACATACTGAAAGAAGCTGTAGAGGTAAATTTTACTTCAAAATAATTCCTGATCCTGAGGAAATATGACAGTGTGGGAAATCAGTGTGATTTTTTCTCTCTTATGGATTGCCTGATGAATTACTTTGTGGAGGTAATACTGTAAAAGGTACAGGTGTCCCATAACCTGCGTGGTCGTAGGGAGCGAGGCGTCAGAGACCTCAGCTTCTCTAGGGGCCAGCATATTGAGGGCGGCGCCCATCTCCTCTCCCTCGCTGCTTTACCTTCCCTGACCCTAAAGAGGGCAGGTACCCATTTACAGCTGGGGGAACTGGGGGAACTGTACTGTAGCCAATGCGCGCAAACGGTCACCCATCCAGTTGGCAACCACGCTCGACGCTGCTTAACCTTGGCTGGGGGAAAGCGAGTGCTCTGACCACTGGCTATCCCGTCCCCCTGATACTGTATGTGTGTCAAAAGGTTTGGGGGAGGGGAGGAGGGGCTAGTAGGAGCTGTCATGATTTAAGGCAAAACACAAAACCTTGGCAGATCTGTGGACACATAATTATATTTGTATGTCCTAAAAGTACTTCAGATGAAGTTTACGTTGATATTTTATATTTATTTGTTTGGTTTTATCTGAGACTGATGTATCAGGGGGGGGGGGGGGGGTTGTTGTTTGTTTGGATTTGTTTTTGTTTTTTTTGATATGGGATAAAATAGTGCGTCACATTTTTTTGTGGAGATATGTAATAAGACTGCGAGTGCATGAAGTTTGAACAGCGAAAACTGGGAATTCTTTCTTATGGCACTGGCCATGGGGCACGGTGTCACTGCTGTGTGGTCAGGCACAGCAGTCTCTCTCTCACTTCAGCCTCTCTGAAGTCAGAATGCGGCTACCTTCATGGTGGGCAAAAACGGTCGTGTACGCAAAATCTCACCGTTGGTGAAACTGGGTGCTGTAAGCCACAGACTACTACTAATAATAATGAAATAAGTATATTAAAAAACCGCTCGCTTTCCCCGAGTCCACTTAAGCAGAGTCGAGCGTGGTTACCAGTTGGATGGGTGACCCTTTGCGCGCCTTGGCTTCAGTACAGTCCCCCCAGTCCACCCAGCTGTAAATGGGTACCTGCCCTCTTTAAGGTCAGGAAGCAGCAAGGGAGAGGAGATGGGCGCCGCCCTAAACATGCTGGCCCCTAGAGAAGCTGAGGTCTCTGATGCCTCGCTCCCCTACGACCGCCTAGGATATGGGACACCTTTACCTTACCTTTACCTATATTAAAAACACACACACACACACACACACACACACACACACACACACACACACACACACACACACACACACACACACACACGTTAAATCCTGTTCCGCTTTTCGTAAGAATAGGCCATCGTGTGCCGGTGGGAACAGATGACAATATTTACAAAACTGCATACACACGGGGACCGGATGAAAAAAAGCACATGATTGCTTATTCTGTTATCCTCGATATAAAAGAATAAATAAATAAATAAATAAATAAACACACACACACCACCACCACCACCACTACCACCACCACCAACAGCAACAACAACAACAACAACAACAACAGAAAACCGCCTCACCCCCAACAGTCCACGCACCAAAGAACAAAACGTGTCAACACCACTTGCTTTTGTTTTTTAAGCATGTCGGTGACAATTTACTCAATCTTCTTAAGAGAAAAAGGTTGTCAGATGTATGTATCTTCAGTTTAATGTCTATTCACATTTTGTGATTTTAGACAAACAAAAACAAGCAAACAAACAAAACAAAAAAAAAAAAAAAAAAAAAAAAAACAACAAAACAAACAAACAAACAAACAAACCTGAAAGAGTTAACAATAAACTGAAAAATGTCATTTAACAATGCTGAAATAAGAAACTAATCCTAACACTACAAAAACTGGATTATTGGACTTCTATTCAACGCTAACACAATGTCCAACAGCAAAGAAGGTTCAGACAAAATCTGATCCAGTGACAAACTAGGTACAGCAGGTAAAAATGTTTTTAAATGTTCACAATTGAAAATGACATGACTATTTGTAATCTTCTCACCACAAATACAGTTTACATCTTTCACGTATTTTGTCCTGAATGCGTTTAGTTTAAATCTATAAATGAGGGATGACACATTTCTCCGATTATACCAACCAGAAACTTTGTTACATACTAAAGCATTCTGAAAATCTATCACATTGCTTGTGCGGCTATTATACGGACAATAGCCAGACTCAATAAAATTATACCTATAAATCAGGCAGGTTTCCGTAAGGGTAGATCTACAGTTGATCATTTGGTAAAACTAACGACTCATGTAAAACATCAGTTTGCTCGCAGGAAGAATGTACTAGCCACTTTTTTTGACGTACATAAAGCATATGATCATGTGTGGCATGAGAGATTGCTATATAAACTGAAATCTATTGGCCTTTCTGGCAGTATTTACTTCTATATTAAAAGTTTTTTGTCAGAAAGAATCATTCAAGCTAAAGTTGGAAATTGTTATTCTACTCCAAGATCACCACACATGGGTATCCCACAAGGTTCAGTAATATCACCCTATCTATTCAATATTTTATTGTATGATCTTCCTAGACTTTTATCAAGCAGTGCTGTTCTTGTACAATATGCTGACGACATATGCATGTGGATGGATATTACAATGAAAAAGAAAACACCCAAAAGACAGTTGAAGTTCTATCAAAATGTATATCAAAAAGAAATTGACAAACTCAGTAGTTATCTTTTTGAAAATGGTCTCTCACTTTCACCTGAAAAAACCAACCTTGTCCTTTTTAACAACGGTGTTGACCCACAAGATTTACCTAATTTTCGAATTAATGGAGAAGATCTAGAATACAAACAAGCAGTGAAATTTTTAGGAGTATACCTTACTTCTAAGTTAATGTGGAATCAACATATTGAATACTTGGCAACTAAAGCTAAAAAAGTTCTTAACTTCTTAAAAGTTACCAGTAAACAACCATGGGGGCAAGATACTTCTGTATTAAAGCATCTATCCTTGTCCCTTGTGCGCTCAAGACTGTCCTATGGACAAGAAGTCTTTTTCAGTGCTCCAAATTACTTGCTTAAGAAAATCCAGAGTCTTGATTGTAAAGCTTTTCGACTTGCTTTAGGTGTACCACCTCATGCCTCATCTATAGGCACATATAAAGAAGTAGGGGTTCTGCCTTTGAATGAATATCGACAACTTGCTGTGGCAAAATATGTTCTAAGAAGTACAGCAAATGATAGCAATGTTGAAAAAGAAGTCCAGATAAAGTCTGACTTTCACTTTCCGAAAAGAGCAAGAACTATTAGCTCACTTACCACAATTAGCACGTATACCTCTACACTTTTTAAACATTCAGAACTTAACCCAAATGAAGTAGCTAAATCAGAGGTAAAGTCAGCTCCCTGTCCACCTTGGGAACTGCTTAAAGCTCATTTTGACATTAATTATTCTTCTATAAAAAAAGTTGACAATGTTAACATTCTTACATCATTAGTAAAGGAACATATTCAAACCACTTACCCTGATCATCTCAAAATCTATACCGATGGGTCTGTTCTAAATACTAATGAGACAGGTGCAGCTTTCATTATCCCATCATTGAAAGTAGAACGATATTTCAACCTGGGAAAAAATAAATCTATATTTACAGCTGAGCTAACTGCCATTCTGTTGGCATTATACCATGTACTTGACTTCCCTAAAAACATATTCAACATCCTTATGTGTGTCGATTCTAAATCGGTTTTGCATGCTTTAAACAATTCTACTTCTAAAGTAAGAAAAGACCTCATCACTGAAATCAGGCATCTGGTACACTTTTTGATTTTAAGAGGTAGCACTATTACTTTCTGTTGGGTTCCCTCACATACTGGTATCTATTTTAATGAAAAAGTTGACTGCCTTGCAAAGTTTGGAGCCAGGTGTAAAAATAATTCTTGTGAAATAAATGTTGCCTTATCTCTGCATGAGGGATATAACTTGCTACAAAACGCTTGCTGGAAGCATTTCAGAAAGAAGGTTGTCAGATGTGTAAAATCACTTACCAGCAAACAAACAAAGAAAAACAACACAACAAAAAAAGAATATTGCACCCACACTCACATTAATAACACTTTGATCGTATGCTTTGAGGTGGCAGGATGGTTAAGACGTTCGCCTGCCAACAAGTAAACCGTGGGGTTCTGGGTTCGATTAATGGCTTTGCCCTTCCATCCCAGTTTGACGAAAAACTCGAACTGAATGTCAAAGTCATTCGAATGAGGCTATAAGCCGAGGCCCCGTGTGCGAACGTACACGCACGCAGAACATCTTGCGGCCACGTTAAAAACCTGTTTCGCCTTTCGGAAGATCAGGCCATTGTGTACCGGTAGGAGCAAATGAAAACATAAGAAAAAAAAAACATGCACACAAGTGTCGTCGTGTTTAGACACCACCCCTGATAAAAACAAATTGGGCAGTTGGGAGTCCTTGGGGGGGTTCGGGGCTGTAGGCCTATATGGCAACGTTCTGGCGGCTCCTGCGACGGCACTGGAACCATTCATATCGGCGATTGCCTTTCCACTGGACCAATTCCAGCGACGTGGAGAGGAGGGGGGGGGGGGCTATCTGCTGCATGGGTAACAGCTTGCCCTCCATATTCACTTACCCAGGCTTTGCGCTCATGACCAACATATCCCAGTGTGTGTCTTATCCATTTCAGCCAACATTAATTTGCTTTTGCACCAAAGCTTATCAAGATTATCTCCTGATGATGGGTTGTTAATGGCGGGGGGGGGGGGGGGGGACACTGCATTGGCATCATAGACCTTTGTGTCCTATTCCTACTCAAGGGTGAATAGGTGGTCTAGAGGTAACGCACCTGCCTAGAAAGCGAAAAAAAAACGGGTGAGAAGTGTGTAGTGTGGTTCGTTCTCCGTTTGTGCCCGAAAGTTTTTTCCCCAATCCACGATACTGAAAGTGGTGGTCTTGGTGCTAGTCTTTTGAATGAGACAATACATTGAGGCCCTGTGTGCAACACGTATCAAGCGCATGCAAAAGAACCCACAGCAACAGGAAAATTCTCCCAGGTAAAATGCTGTAGAGAAAAGGCCACTTTGATATGGAAACAAATATACAACTTACAAGCCGATAGGAAAAGAAAAAAAATAATGGGTGGTGCTGCTCCTGTGGCGATGCGCTCTCCCCAAGGAGAGCAGCCTGAATTTCATGCGGAGAACTCTGCCGTGTCATTAAGTGGAATACAGTACGTATACAATACTGAATACAAAATACTCTCACCTCAACGCTTTATCGAGGATAATTGGATATTGCATAGCCAGACCCTGGGGTGGGGTGGGGTGGGGAAAGAAAAGTAAAGGCAAAGAAGCATGAAGAAATAAGTCCCACATGCACACAACAATGAAGCTAATTAGAAACTTGGTTACTTAGTAACTGTAACAGGAGAGGGCGAGCTAGTATCAGAATGCAAATGGCAAACCACATATGTGAATCGCTTGTCCGAAAACTCCACACATAACTTTTAGGGCAGATCATCTTGCACACACGTTAAATCCTGTTCCGCTTTTCGTAAGAGTAGGCCGTTGTGTGCCGGTGGGAACAGATAACAAGATTGACAAAACTGTATACATACGGGGACTGGATGTGAAAAAGCACATGAGTGCTTATTCAATTATCCTCGATATAATTTTTTTTTAAATACATTAAAATAGGGCGCACAAAAAAAGAGTCCCCATCCCTGTGGTAAACTTCACAGTGTAGACTGACAGCAGTGCCCAGAGAGACAAGGACAAACACAATGCCATTCTCTGAAACACTGAAGTCAGTATTGAAAACGGAAAGGTGTGGGTGAGGGTGGTGTGACAGAAGGGGAGGGAGAGGGGGTGGAGGTTGAAGGGGGTGGGGGGGGGGGAGGAGGATAGCAGGGTGGTTAATATTAACAGGCTGTAATGTCCTG
>JASPKP010002534.1:17500-22791 GCA_030674155.1 Stramonita haemastoma
ACACACACACCACACCCACACACACAACACACAACACAACACCACAAACAACACACACACAAACAACACACACACACACACACACACACACATACACACACACACACACACACACAACACCAAACACAACACACAAACACAAACAACACACACACACCAACACACACACAACACACACACATACACACACCACACACACACACACACACACACACACACACACACACACACACACACACACACTAGTCTAATATCACCAAGGTGGAATAGACTTTAAATTGAACTACACAACAACACACACAACACACACACACACACACACAAACACACACACACACACACACACACACACACACCACAACGCACGCACGCACGCACGCACAGGGCACTGCAGAAGGACGGGGAGGAAGGAGGCGGTGCAGGAGAGGCCGGCCATCAGCATGCTGCCCAGGAAGAGAGGTTTGCGGCCCGTCCTGTCCAGCAGGAAGAGGCAGGCGGCATAGGCCAGCGTCTCCAGCACAGTGCTCAGGGCAAAGTTGGTGAACACGTCCCGCTCAGGTTGCTGATGTTCAGGGTCAGCCCGTAGTACGCCACCACCACCACAAACCTGCACGCGGGGCGAGCCACAGTGAGATTGAGAGGTTATGAGGGTATGAAGGAGTGAGGGTATGAGGAGGTATGAGGATGAGGACGTGCTGTTGTTTGTTGTGGTGGTGGTTGTTGTTGTTGTTGGTGGTGGTGGTGGTGGTGGTGGGGTGGTGGTGGTTTGCAACAATACTCTGATAGGGAAACAAATACAGTTGCATGCAGGAAAAAAGGGGGGGGGGGAAATGGGTAGGCACTGCACTTGTGGCGACGCGCTTTCCCCGGGGAGAGCAGCCCGCATTTCACGCAGAGAAATCTGCTGTGACATAAAGTGGTACAACATACAAAGTAAAAAAAAAACCCACACACACTGCATGTACACAATGCGACGGGAGTGGGAATGGGGGAGTAAAAGGTAAAGGTGTCCCATAAACCTGTGTGGTCGTAGGGGAGTGAGGTGTCAGAGACCTCAGCTCCTTTAGGGCCAGCATAATTATTTGAGGATGGCGCCCATCTCCTCTCTCTTGCTGCTTTACCTTCCCTGACCCAAAAGAGGGCAGGTACCCGTTTACTGATGGGTTAATGAGGGGGGGGGGGGGGGGCTGTACTGAAACCAAGGCGCGCACACGTCATCCATCCACTAGGTAACCACGCTGGATGCTGCTTAACTTCAGCTTGGGAAAAGCGAGTGTTCTGACCACTGAGCTATCCCGTCCCCAGGGGATGGGAGGACTGAATATAAAAAAAGGGGGGAGGCGGGTAAGTACACAAGAGTTTATGCCTCATCCTCAAAATCGTCTTCACCTTCACCGATCCCGTATGTCTTGTAGACCGCTGAGACACCACTGAAGGTTTTGCAGCCAGTTTCTACTCTTTTCTAGCAGGTTTTTTTCTTTCTTTTTTTTAAAGCTCTCAGTAGCAAGTCGTTTCCACTCGAGGGCAGTCCACTCCCTGATGTTGTCTTCCCATCGTTTCCTCTGTCTGCCCTCTTCGTCTCCCTCCCCTTACAGTTCCCTGTAGGACAGCCTTGACCAGTCCAGATGTTCGTGTGACGTGTTAGAACCACTTTAGTTTGCATTTTTTTTCACTGAAGTCAAAACACACACACACACACCACACACCACACACACACACACCACACACACACCACACACTCACTCACTCACTCACTCCCCAAAACACCACACACAACCCCACACCCCAACCACACAACACACACACACACACACCACACACACACACACACACACACACACACACACGCATACACACACGCATACACACATACATACACACACACACACACACCAACACCACACACACACACACACCACAACACACACACACACAAACACACACGCATACACACACGCATACACACATACTATCAACACCACACACACACACAACACACCCACACACACACACACCACACACACAAACCAACCACACCACACACACACAACTCACACACCACGCATACATACACGCATACACACATACAACACACACACAAACACCACACACACACACACACCACGCACGCATACACACACGCATACACACAAACATACCACACTCACTAACTTACCACTTACTCCCTAAACCACACACACACACTCCCCACCACAATCACACCTCCTAACCTTAACAACCCCTACCACCCAACCCCTCCCCCAACCCAACCCCCCACACCCCACACACACACGCCCACACACAACACCACACAAACCCAACCCCTAACCCACCCCCTCACACACAAACCCAACACACACCAACACTACCCACATGTTATCGCACGACAAAGGCCCGGAAACACACACTTTTTGGACTTGAGGCCTGGAGAAGCGAGACCTGGTGTTCCTTGTGCAAACCCCGCAACTGGCGTCCTTCCACGGGGGCATCTGGCTGTGGTTGGACCTGGCGTCCTCTTCAGGATCTCCAGGGCCTCTGCGGACGACCCCTGGACATCAGCCACCTGGGGGGCTCTGGGATGATCCTGGAGGGAGGGGGTAGAAGATGCGAGCGTTGGGGTGGTGTGGTGGTACACACACACACCACACCCACACACACACACACACACACACACACACACACACACCACCAAACACACACAACACACACACACACACACATAACAGATTGAGTATATAAACAAATATGCGTACTCAATCTTACTATTTGCGCATTGATACTATGCGCTTCAACGCAACATTGCTCTATCAGACCCAAGGTCATCAAAGCAACAACACAGCTTCTCACCAAATACCACCTCTACAAACCCCTCGTGATATCACCTCCTATAAGGCTGTGAAAAAAGGACTCGACAGCAATTTAGAGAGAAAAACCCCAAGAAATTCAAAACAAGTGCCAAGAAGACCCTCAAAATATCAAAAAGAACACAAGACCAATAACTAGTGAAAAAAAAAAAAAAAACTGTGGCCCCCAAGACCTTTGCTCTCCACCATAAAGAGGAAAAGCTGATGGTTTGGTCACACCACAAGAAAAAAAACACCCAAAAAAAACCTCTGCAAGGAACAGTCGAGGAAGAAAGAAGGGGCCCGGGGCCAAAAGAAATCGGGGTTGACAACATCAAAGACTGGACTGCCCAACCCCGCAACGCCTCCTACTACCAAAAACGGGATCGTGAAGCTGGAAAAATTTTCTCCGTTGCGTTTTCCCATGCCCCCCCCTCGTTTTTTGGGGGACATGGGACGAGTGGATACTAGCAAACATTTCATGCTCAGTGTCACATGCGCAATACATTTTGCACATTATACACAATAAAAAACTTTTACACCGTAATAAGAGCAAACCGTAAAGTTGCTCATTTATAAAAAGCGCACAGAGGGGGCAATTTTAAAAATTTTAAAATTGATTCAGATTCTTTTAAACCAATTTGTCTATTGATGAAATCAAAAAGGGTTGTAAAGCTTTAAAACCAAAAAAATTTTTCAATGCTCATTGCTCATCGTTCTTTTTTTTAAAACCCATTGTTCTTGTTTTGTTCGTCGTCTGTCTGTCTGTTCTATCATCTTGTGGTGTGTGTGGTGTGTGTGTGTTTGGTGTGGTGTGGTGTGTGTGGTGTGTGTTGTGGTGGTGTGTGTGTGGGTTTTTGTGTCTGTGCTGTGTGTCTGGTGTCTGTGTGTCTGGTGTGTGTCGTCTGTCGGTCCGTGGTCGGTAGGTTCCTCCTCTCTCTCTCTCTCTCTCCCCTCCCCCTCTCTCCTCCCCTCTCTCTCTCTCCCCCTCATTCCCCTCTCTCTCTCTCTCTCTCTGCCGCCCCGTCATTTGTCTTCTGTCTGTCTTTTCTCCCCGTGACTATCAGTCTGTCTCTCTTAGTCGACTACCTGTCTGTCGTCTGTCTGTCCTGTCCTCTTTTTCTCTCTCTCTGTTTCTTGTTTTTGGATGTTTATGGTTTTTTTTTTCTTTTTTCTCACTTACAATGTAAATGTGGCATTTGCTTTTTATTGCTATCCTTTTCTTTTTTTTTTCTTCCCTTTTCCCCCCAAAGGTTGGTTTAAAAAAAGGGATGTTTTTTTATCCAACCCCTTTAAATTTCATTTTTCATTCATTCATTCTTCGTTCGTTCGTTTTATTCATTTTTTCATTCATTCATTCTTTTTCCTTCATTTATTCATTCATTCATTCTCTCTCCTCTCCCTCCCCTCCTCTCTCCCCCCCTCTTCCTTCTCTCTCTCCTCTCCCATCTCTCTCTCTCCCCCCTTCCCTCTCTCTCCCCCTTTTCCCCTCTTTTTTCGGGGTTAAAATAGGGAAATTTATCCATATTTTCCGCTTTCATTTCTATGGAAAAGGGGTGAAAAATACCATGCTTTCTTTTTTTATTCTACAGTATATGTGAAAATTATCCATGTTTTCATCGTTCTGACTAAAAAAGAAGTGGAATTTACCAATTTTTTTATTTTTCATCGTAAAGTGGGTTTTAAATTTATCTATGCTTTCATTTTTCATTGCTCAATATATGTGAATTTGTTGTTTTGTTGTTGCTATTATTATTAAAATTTAGGTGGTTTTAAATTTTTCCGTTTTTTTTTTCATTGCTTTAGTATTAATTTGTGAAATGTTCCATGCTTTTTTCTCATTGCTAAGTGGGGGGGGGAAATTTACCCATGCTTTCAGTGTTCAGTGCTAAATGGGTATGAAAAATTTCAATGCTTTGTTTTTCTTTTTGAAGTATGTGTGAAAAGTATCAATTTTTTTTTGTCAATCTCTAATATGTGGAAATTTATCCCCGCTATCATTCTCATTGTTATAGTGTATGTGGAATTTACCCATCCTTTATTTTACATTGCTATATAGGGTGAAAGTGTCCATGCTTTATTTTTATTGCAAAATTATAATTACATTGTCCAGGGGTTTTATTTTTTTATTGCTATAGTAGGTGAGAAAATCTATTCAATTTAATTTTTCATTGCAGTGGGGGTTGAAAAAGATATTGCTGTATTTTTCATTTTTATATTAGGAAGATCCATGCCTGATTTTTCATTGATAGTATGGGGGGGAAATTTATCCAGCTTTCATTTTTTTTATTGCCATAGTAAGTGATAAATCTACAATGTTTCATTTTTTATTTCATTTTCACCCCCCCCCCCCCTCACCTGTGAATCGTGGTCCAAGTCAAGGTCCATAAACCATTTCAGTGTTCAGTTTCAGTTTCAGTTTTTTTTTTTTCTCTCTCTCTCTCTCTC
>JASPKP010000254.1:2500-12500 GCA_030674155.1 Stramonita haemastoma
ACCCTAACCTAACCCTAACCAACCTACCTAACCCTAACCTAACTAACCCTAAACCTAACCCTACCCTCCCTAACCTAACCCTAACCAACCCTAACCAACCCAACACCTAACCCTAACCTAACCCTACCAACCCTACCCTAACCAACCAACCCAACCAACCTAACTAACCTAACCCCAACCAACCCTAACCTAACCACCCACCCACCAACCCTACCTAACCTAACTAACCACCCTAACCTACCAACCCTAACCTACCCTAACCTAACCCAACCCTACCTACCTAACCTATACCCTAACCCAACCCTAACCCAACCAACCCAACCACCTAACCCTAACCCAACCCTACCCAACCCTAACCTAACCACCTACCCACCAACCTAACCAACCCAACCAACCAACCAACCCAACCCAACCTAACCCTAACCCTAACCCTAACCTAACCTAACCCAACCTAACCCAACCCTACCTACCTAACCCTAACCCTAACCACCCTAACCAACCTACCACTAACCTAACCTAACCCTAACCCTAACCCAACCTAACCTACCCTACCCTAAACCCTAACCCTAACCCTAACCCAACCCTACTAACCCTAACCCTAACCCACCCTAACCCCTAACCTACCCTAACCTACCAAACCTAACCCTAACCCTAACCCAACCTAACCCTAACCCTAACCCTAAACCCTAACCCTAACCCAACCCTAACCTCAACCTAACCCTATACCAACCCTAACCCAACCCTAACCCTAACCTAACCCTAACCCTAACCCTATAACCTAACCCAACCCTAACCCTAACCCTAACCCTAACCCTAACCTACCATAACTACCCACCTAACCCTAACCTCCACCTAACCCCACCCTAACCCTACCCCTACCCTAACCCTAACCTCCAACCAACCCTAACCTAACCAAAACCCTAACCCTAAACCCTAACCCTAACCCTACCTAACCACCCTAACCCTAACCCTACACCCAACCCTAAAACCCTACCCTAACAACCCTAACCTAACCCTAACCCTACCTACCCTAACCAACCCTAACCCAACCCAACCCTACCCCACCCTAACCCTAACCTAACCCTAACCCTAACCCTAACCCTAACCCTAACCCTAACCCTAACCCTAACCCTAACCACCTAACCCTAACCTACCAACCCTAACCCTAACCCTAACCCTAACCCTAACCCTACCCTAACCTAACCCTAACCCTAACCCTAACCCTAACCCTAACCCTAACACCCTAACCCTAACTAACCCTAACCCCTAACCCTAACCCTAACCCTAACCTAATAACCCTAACCCTAACCCTAACCCTAACCCTAAACCCTAAAACCCTAAACCCTAACCCCTAACCTAACCCTAACCCTCAACCACTAAACCCTAACCCTAACCCTAACACTAACCTAACCCTACCCAACCTAACCCTAACCCTAACCCTAACCACTAACCCTAACCCTAACCCTAACCCTAACACCCTAACCTAACCCAACCCTAACCTAACCCATAACCCTACAACCCTAAACCCTAACCCTAACCCTAACCCTAACCCTAACCCTACTAACCCTACTAACCCTAACCCTAACCCCTAACCCTAACACCTACACCCTAACCCTAACCCTAACCAACCCAAACCCTAACCCAACCCTAACCCTAACCCTAACCCTAACCCTAACCCTCACCCTAACCCTCGCCCTAACCCTAAACCCTAAACCCTAACCCTAACCCCTAACCCTAAACTACCCTAACTGTAACCGTAACTGCACTGACAGAACCCTAACCCTAACCTTAACCCTGTCTGCAGTTTTGTAAAATCCTATATGTTCCCACTGGCACACAATAGCCACTCATTCTTTCTCTCTGTTGTGGCGGTGTCTCCCTCTCTTTCTTTCTCTCTCTCCTCTCTCCCCAGTCTGTCTGTCTGTCTGTCTGTCTCTCTCTCTCTCCCTCTTCTCCCTCTGTCTGTCTCCCTCTTCTCCCTCTGTCTGTCTCCCTCTTCTCCCTCTGTCTGTCTGTCTCTCGGTCGCTCTCTCTCTCTCTTTGTCTCTCTCATGTCTTTGTTTCTCCCCCTATCTCTTTGGTCTCTCTCTCTCTCTCTCTCTCTCTCTCTCTCTCTCTCTCTCTCTCTCTCTCTCTCTCTTTCTCTCTCTCTTTGTCTCTGTCTGTCTGTCTGTCTGTCTGTCTGTTTGTCTCTGTCAGTCTCTGGTCTCAGTCTCTCTCTCTCTGTCTGTCTCTGTTTTTTTTCTCTGTCTCTGGTCTCAGTCTCTGGTCTCTCTCTGTCTCTATGTTTCTGTCTGTCTCTTTTTTCTCTTTCTCTCTCTCTTTCTGTCTCCCTCTAAAAGTCTCTGTCTCTCTCTCGCGTCCCTGTCTCCCCTGTTTCCCCCTCTCTTTATATATCTCCCTCTGTCCCTCCCTCGCTCTCTTGCTCTCTCTCTTTCTTTCTCTCTGTCTCATGTCTTAGTCTCTTTTTCTCCCTCTCTGTCCCACTCTCTTTGGTCTCAATCTCTTGGTCTCTGTCTGTCTCTTTGTCTGTCTCTGTCTCTCTGTCTCTGTCATGTCTCTGACTCTTCCTGTTTATCTATCTCATTCTCTCTCTGGTCTTAGTCTCTGTTCTCAGTCTCTGGTCTCAGTCTCTCCCTCTCTGTGTCTCTCTTTCTCTCTGTCACTGTCTGTGTCAATCTCTCTGTCTCTGTCTGTCTGTCTCTCTCTTTCTGTCTGTCTCTCAGTCTCTGTCTCTCTCTCTTCTCTCTCTGGTATGATTTGATGGAAAGCAAACGTGTTTTGTGTCTCTCTCCAAAAGTTGGCTGTTTATGTCAGTTATAGGTGACGGACTGTGTTGATTGTTGGCAAGATTGTGTGTGAAGGTATGCACATTGCAGAAGTAACATTATTTGTGACAATTTTGTCTTTATTGGTGTGTAATTAATAATTTAAATTTCAATACTTATTAAAGAAGAACTTAATTTTCTCCAGCATATATTACAAGTGCTCACAAATATTCAGACTGTGGTAAAAAGCACGTGAAATTTAATACACTCAAAACATTTGAAGCCAAGTGAATCTACAACATCCAAATTTAAAAAGTAAGGGTGGAAAAACCAGCATGTGCCATCAAATTATGAACATACCTGTGAACTGTTAACAGCCATGTATGTCATGAGGACAAAGGAACTATAACAGCATGTGAATCCATTCTGCTCTCTTTGTGCTTAAACTATGGTTGAATCTAGTAAAAGCACAATAGAGACAAAACTAAAGCCTACCCTTGATGAAATTCAGAAACGACTTTTTTGTACTACAGAACTTGCTGTCTGGCGTAATGCCCTGATCTATCGCTACAAATCAATCACTGATGAATCTATACGTGTTCAATTCACAGAGCTAGATCAACATGACTCACCCTTATCAGAAACTCCACAATTTGTTTCATTATACCCACCTTTATAACTTTCAAAAACTGTAATTCGAATAGCACACAACTATTCAAAATGTATCACCATCACTTTGTATTTCACACAACACGGAAGCGGTACCCTATTGTGCCAAGGAAGAGACTGTGTAAAGTGGGGAGATCTAGAATGTGAAAAAAAAAAAAAAAATTGTGACAGTCTTTCTTCAAAATGAAAACACAGAACAGTTGCTAGTATCAGTCTTAGAAGTACCCCTCACGTTCATACAGAACCTCACAGAGCCTGTGACACTGGACCCCCTGTCTATTGATGTGTCCAGTCTTAACCCACAGTGTTCAACTTCCGATCATCCATCCTTTGATGACCAGAATTCATCACCTCCCCCTGATCCTCATTTATTGCTATCTACTGAGGTCACAGAAATTGCAAATAATACTGGACAGAAAATGATTCTTCTACCTCCAACTCCATCCATGACAACGTTAGATAAAAACAACTCTTCACCACCAAAGATTGAAGAAGGAAAAGAAACAACTCCTGTGGGAAAAAGAACTCGTAAGCAAAGAAAGAAAATTCTATTTTCTTCTGGTCAGAGCACACATAAAAACAGGGCTCCTTCATCAGCAGTATTTTCATACAGACAGAGTTTTCAGGAAATAAAATACTCCATTGAAACTGTGAGTACAGCCCAGAATGATTCTGAAACACATCTGATTTCGATCATTGAAGACTTAAAAGTGTCCATTAAAAATGAAGTTCGTGCTTACATTTCCGATAAATACAACTCGCTCTTCTCTGACTTAGGAAATCTGAACTCTAAAATAACAAAGCTGGAAGACAAATGTGCACAACTGGAAAAAGAAAAGCAGTCAATCAAAACCCAGCTTGGGACTTTACAATCCAACATGAAGAAAATAACCCAAAAGTGTGTTACGACGTCATCAACACAAACACAGAACCAATCTCATACTCCTCCTCAAGAAAGCCATTCCCAATGTCTGAGCTAAACACTTCTCTCTGTAAGAAGTCTATATCCCCTGCAAAACTTTCAGACAACTGTTCTCAGCAGATATAGAACTCCAGTGAAATTAACATAGAGAATTCATCCACTGTCACTATTTCAGAACTTCAGGTTGATGAATCAAATCAAGAATATAACCTACCTGTTTCTAATCCATTTGCTGTGCTTTCAGACTCAGACTCTGACTCTTCTTTAAAGCCATCACCCAAGACAAAGTCAGTATCCACCACAAAAGAAAAATCTGAAGAGTCCAGAAGTTTTTTTCCAAAAACCCTCACCCCAGGAAACATTATCTAAGATTATTATTCCAGATTCAGCAACAATGCTTTTAATCGGAGATTCCATAGTAAAACACGTTGATTCTAACAGACTGGCTCCACGAAGCGAAAAATTATTCAAAATCTGTGTGCCAGGTATGAATGTCACAGATCTTCTCTGTTGGCTTCAACATGTTCCCAAAGCCACAAAAATAAAATATGTTACACTTCACGTTGGCATCAATAGCTGCCAGTCAGGAGCAGTGACAGTGCAAGAGTGGACTGATTTAATCTCACAATGCAAGAATGCCTTTCCACAATCTTCAGTTAACATGAGCTCAATTATTCCTGCCAGAGGTTGTCACAACCTAAACAAGTCCATTTTTCCATCCAACAAAAATCTCAAAGCTGCATGTCATCATTCAAATGTCGTTGTTTTTTTTTACAACACCAGTACATTCACAACAAGTTCTGGTGCCCCTCGCCTAGCCCTGTATTTCAACTTGACTCACCCCAGTGACAGAGGTACTGCTTGACTGGCCGCCAATCTAAGGTCAGTGTGGAATGACAGTGGACAAGGCATCCCCAGAAGCAACAACGACACCATCACAGGTAGAACTAGTCAAACTTCTCTGGAACTGAGGGATAGAAGACAGCCCCACCAGGATTACTCCCAGGACAATAATGCACGGAACTACAGACAACCCCAACGCTTTCATCCATCAGCTGAGGGCTACAACTCCTTAGAGAACTGGCGCAGTCAACGGCAATCAAATGACAATGCTCGCTACCAACTGAGAATCAATTCGAACCCCGGATATCATCAAGAATACTCAAATTTTCAGAATGTTGACTCCTTTGAGTCCAGCATTCAAAGACAAAATTCTTACACTGGTCCTGCACCATGCCCTCCCCCATCTTCTCTTCACCATTACCCATCCCTCAATCCAGGGACAGGAAACAATGTACCTCCAATTCTCTCTTCTCATTCGTCTTTTGAAAGTCCTAATTTTTTTCCAAGTCGTAGAGACCATAGAATCAGATCCCCAGACCCTTTTCTAATGTTTCCTCATTTTCCCCCTCCTTTACACCCCTATTCAGAGTTAACAAATCCAACGCAGTTTAATGATTTTCCAAATTATCGCTCTCCCTTCAGAGATTACATACTCCCCTATGCCTGGAACCCTCTTTCAATGGCTTCCAATCCAATACCTCAACATATTCCACACATATATCCAGCATAAACAGTATATATTATGACCGGGATTTTTTTTGGGGGGATGAGCTGGTTTTTTGTTTGGCTTTTGTGGGGGGAGGGGGGGGGGTCTACCACTGGGGTGGCTGCAGTCTGATTTTTGGATTGTTGAATAAGTAATGCAGTATGGCTGTTATGGCTCCTAATTTCTCCATGGGCTGTGTGATTTTTTAACTTGGATTTGGAATATTATTGTCATTTTCATATCTATTTTTTCTCTTGCATACGTGTACATACTCAGTTTGACTACTTTATAACAAAGCATCTTCAGAGTTCAGACTTTTCAAAGTTCATTAATTTCATTACTTTTGTGCTGTCCCCTAGCCTCTACCCCCTTTAGGTATCCTTTTTGAGTAATTGTTACGCTACCTGCTTTATCTAATTGTAATTTGCTAGTCATTTAATTGTGTACATAAGTATAAGTGTTTACATATACTATGTGTAGTGAAAATAGTTCTTGGCTAACAAAACACGGTTTTCGTATAGGACACTTAAACATCAATCATATGATAAACAAAATAACAGAAATACCTGCAATTCTATCAAATTCTGAAAAAAAACTTCCATGTTTTTGGTTTTTCTGAAACGCATTTAAATCCTCATATTTCAGATAATGATATCTCCATACCAGGCTATACTGTTGTTCGTAGAGACCCCCAAAATTTTCATGAAACTGGTTTAATGGTCTACATTCACAACTCAATTCAGTTTAAAAGACTAATACATTTAGAAGAGTATACCATAGAATCAATTTGGATAGAAATTAAAATCAAACATTCTAAACCAATTCTTTTATGTTTTCTGTACAGAAATCCTGCTGAAAATAGTAACTGGATTAATCGGTATATATCTATGATGGAAAACAATAATGAGGATTCAAAGGACATTATACAGTTAGGAGACTTCAACATCGACTTGATAAAAACTAATAGCCAATGGAGTCAAACATTCGAGTTATTCAATTTAAAACAGTTAATTAATACACCAACTTGTATTACTAAGACTTCCAAAACTTTAATAGACCATGTTTACACTACCAATCCTGATACAATTGTTGAGATAGCTGTTCCTGTTTTTGGTTGTAGCGATCATTTTCCTATCTGTATTACATGGTCCAAAAAAGGAATAAAAGTACACAATCTAAATCATAAAACTATTACATATAGAAATTTCTCAAAATTCGATACTACTAACTTCCTGCAAGATCTCATAAACTCTCCTCTCAACAGTATATATCAATTGACCAATCCAGATCATGCTCTTGACCTATGGTGTCAGATTTTCTGTGATGTCTACAATAAACATGCTCCCTTTCAAACAAAAAGAGTTAAATACAGAATTAAACCACCTTGGCTCACTAAACAAGCTCAAGCAAGTATTCGTTTAAGAGATAACCTGTTAAAAAGAGGATCCCGTGAAGACTATAAAAAACAAAGAAACTTTGTTACTAGTCTTTTAAGAGCAGAAAAAAGAAATACTTTGAACAACTAGTTGATAGAAACAAAGATAGTAAGACCATTTGGAAGGCCATCAATAAACTAACTAATAAAAAAAATAAGCAATACTTCAAATAATATTAATGATATATCAGCAGATGCATTAAATTATTCAACAGTATCAGATCAGGTAATCGTAAACGACAATTCAGATAGCAATGATTTAAGAGACCTGAAAAAATTTGGCTCTAACCAGAACATCTACTCAAAGCTCAACATTACACCTGTTAGTGTCCATGATGTGTTAATTTCTCTCAAAGGCCTAAAACAAACAGCAACACGTGGACTAGATGGACTGGATGGTATTATATTAAAACTAGCTGCTCCTGTAATAACAGACACACTTACATATATCTATAATCTTTGTATAAGTAAAAACACCTTCCCAAAAAAATTAAAGCAAGCCAAAGTAATTCCATTGTTTAAATCAGGAAAGACCACTGACCCTTCAAATTACAGACCAATATCTATTTTGTCAGCACTTTCAAAGCCCTTAGAACAGCACATACATAAATGCCTGCTTGCTCATCTGAATAAGTATAATCTCATACATCCCAACCAGTCAGGGTTTAGAGCCAACCATTCTTGTAATACAGCATTATTAAAACTCACTGAAAGGTGGCTATCCAATATAAACAAAAACCAATTTACCGGAGTTCTCTTTGTAGATTTTGCCAAGGCATTTGACGTCCTTGATCATAACCTCCTCTTGAAGAAACTAGCCATCTATAACCTATCCCCTAATGCCCTTGAATTTATTTATTCCTTTCTGTCCAACAGACAACAAAAAGTGTATCTTAACAATTGCTTTTCTAATTACCTTCCAAATACTTATGGTGTTCCTCAGGGATCTGTTCTTGGTCCTCTGCTATTTTTTCTTTATATCAACGACTTACCGCTATCTATCAAAACATCATGTGAATTATTTGCTGACGACACCACTATAGACACTACCCATAAGGATCCACACCAGGTCTTTCGAGTAATGCAAGAAAACAGATATTCTCATCAAATGGACACATATAAATCACATGGCACTCAATCCTCATATAAGCAAATTTATGCTCATCTCAACTCGGCAAAAACGTCAAAACCTCAACATAAATAAACCATCACTATATATAAATAACGATAAAATAGAAGAAAATTCAAGTAATAAATTATTAGGAGTTATTATTGATAATAATTTATCTTGGTCAGAACACATAAAGAAATTAGCCAAAACCATTGCCTCAAAAATATTTCAACTGCGTAAAATAAAACATTTTTTGTCTCTCCACGCAAGACAGGTATTCTTTTTTTCATATATTTAGTCAAACATAGATTATTCTTCCACCCTTTGGGATCTGGCAAGCAAAAACTTAATGAAATCTATTACTAGAGTCCACAAACGTGCCATTAAACTGGTATTAGACAAACCAGGTTCATTAACAGATGCTGATTATAAAGATGATAACCTCCTTCCGTTAAACTCCAAACTACTTTTCAACAAAGGAACCCTAATGCACAAGATCTTTCATGGCATTGTTCCACCACCACTAAGAGACATGTTTACTAATAACCAATTTAGACATTCCCACTCAATTGATCTTCCATTGCCTAGAATTACATTGTATAAATCAAGCCTGTTGTATTCTGGAAGCTGGCTCTGGAACAGACTTCCTGTCTTTTTAAAAACGGAAACAAACCATAAAAGATTCAGAATATTGTGTCATGATTTTTTAATGGAAAATTTTAACCTGGTGTCACTTTCTCCCCAAATGTACTAATCAACAATTTTTACTTGCGATAAGCCATTAAGTGGCATGCTTTGCTATTTTGTTTACCTGTCTGTTAGTATATCAAAATTTGTGTCAAACTGCAAGTTCATCTTTTCAGTTGTGTGATAATTCTAGTGTTTTTTTGTATGCCTAATTTCCTAGAAAATTTCACATCAATTTGCATGAGAACTATTTACACATATTTATGTAGCCCATGTTTCTGAAAACTCCCTCTATCTTCCTAGCCTTGTCTGTCTGTCTGTCTGTCTGTCTGTCTGTCTGTCTGTCTGTCTGTCTGTCTGTCTCTCTCTCCTCTCTCTCTCTCTCTCTCCTCTCTCTCTCTCTCTCTCTCTCTCTCTCTCTCACACACACATTTATGTTATACTTGGCACAATAACATAAATGATAAATTTTGTGGAGCCCTCCTTGTAGACTTCGCCAAAGCGTTTGATGTCATTGATCACAAACTGCTATGCAGAAAACTATCACTCTATGGAATATCTGCTAACAGTATGATGCTGATTAGATCATTCCTGCATAACAGACAACAATATATTTTAATCAACACCACAAAATCATGTACACTACCTGTAAAATATGGAATACCACAAGGGTCTGTTTTAGGCCCACTTTTATTTTCTATATATGTTAATAACCTTCCACTCTACATCGAAGAATCATGTGAACTTTTTTGTGATGACACTACAATTCATACTAGCCACAACAGCCTAAACAAAATATCTACCTCATTACAAAATAGCGTTAATGCTTTAAGCAAATGGTGTGATTACAACCATATGT
>JASPKP010000254.1:17500-20000 GCA_030674155.1 Stramonita haemastoma
TCAATCAATTTCCTTTGCTTTGGTGTTTCTACTTATTCCCTTTTAGAAGGCTGGATGAAAAAAAGTCATTGTACTTAATCTATTACCCTCTGTAAATAAAATTTCGTATTCGTATTCTCTCTCCCTCTCCCCCCCCCCTCTCTCTCTCTCTCTCTCTCTCTCCTCCCTCTCTCTCTCTCCCTCCCTCTTCCTCTCTCTGTCCCTGTCTCTCTTCCTTCTTCCCCCCTCTCTCTCTCCCTCCTCTCTCTCTCCCTCCCTCCCCCCTCTCTCTACTTTCTGTCTCTTACTCATATCAGTCTCTGTCTCTTGTCCCCCCTCTATCTGGTCTCAATCTCTCTTGTTGCTCTCTCTCTCTCTCATCTGTCTCTCTGTCTCTGTCTCTTTCTATCTCTCTCTGTTGTCTGTGTCCGTCTCTCTGTTGTCCCAGTCTTTTTCTCCCACCATCTCTCTCTATGTCTCTTTCTCCTACTGTCTCTCTCTCCCCCCTTTTTCTTTCTTTCTCTCTGTTGTGGCTGTCTCTCCATTTCTTTCTCTCTCCCTCCCTCTCCCCCTCTCTCTGGTCTCTGTCTGTCTGTCTGTCTGTCTGTCTGTCTGTCTGTCTGTCTGTCTGTCTGTCTGTCTCTCCCTCCCTCCCTCCCTCCCTCCCTCTCTCTCTCTCTCTCTCTCTCTCTCTCTCGCTCACTCGCTCTCTCTCTTTCTTTGTCTCTTTCATGTTTTAGTCTCTTTTTTCTCCCCCTGTCTCTTTGGCCTTAATCCCTCGCGCTCACCCTCTCTCTCTCTGTCTCTCTCTGTCTCTGTCTCTCTCTCTCCCTCCCTCTCTCTCTCTCTCTCTCTCTCTCTCTCTCTCTCTCTCTCTCCCTCCCTCCCTCCCTCCCTCCCTCCCTCCCTTGATTTGTCTCTCAGGTCTTAGTGTCTTTTTCTCTCCCTATCTCTTTGGCATCAATCTCTCTCTCTGTGCCTCTGTCTCTCCCTCCCTCCATCTGCCCCCTCTCTCGCTGTCTGTCATGTCTCTGCCTCTGGCTGTCTATCTTTCTCTCTCTGGTCTCAGTCTCTGGTCTCAATCTCTGGTCTCAGTCTCTCTCTCTGTCTCTCTCTCTCTGTCTCTGTCTGTGTCGGTCTGTCTCTCTCTGTCTGTCTCTGTGTCTGTCTCTCTCTCTCTCTCGCTCCCTCCTTCCTTCCCTCTCCCTCCGTCCTGGTCTCAGTCTCTTGTCTCAGTCTCTCGTCTCAGTCTCTGTCTGTGTCTGTCTGTCTGTCCGTCCGTCCGTCTCCGTCTCTTTTTTCTTCTCTCTCTCTCTCTCTCTCTCTCCCCTCTCTCCTCTCTCTCTCTCTCTCTCTCTCTCTCTCTCTCTGTTGGTCTGCCTCTCTCTCTTGGTCGCTCTCTCTCTCTTTGTGTCTCTCTCATGAGAGAGAGAGAGAGAAAGAGAAAGAGAGAGACAGACAGACAGACAGACAGACAGACAGACAGAGACCGAGAGATTGAGGCCAAAGAGAGAGGGAACATTGAACACTGAAATTATTTAATGTACATTGGCCTTGGACCACAATACACTTGCAGGGGCAAAAATGGAAAGATGCAAAAAATGACATATAACATTTCGTTAACTTTGATAATGCTTTGCCATGATACCTTGGTGTGTACTGAACACATTACACTCTTAAATATATACCTTCCGAAATCATGACTACATAAACAAAGGCTGACATTTATAACACAAAAATACAAACATTAGGCACATCATACATCATGACAACAATTGAAATAATTTTACTCATAGACTTCCACTGTCAAAATAGTTACAATACTCATACACAATTGTGTTCTCAAAACATTCACCACACCAGAGAAATGTGCCCACAATATTCAACCATGTCAGCCCTAGGCCAATGCAATGTAGCCGCAATGTTGTCTGCAAAACTCTTGTACTTCACTGTACTTATTCATGCCATCTAACATTTTCATGTCATGAAAACAACAAAAAACTAGATGGTCGTCAAAGCCCTGCAACAAGGCAGCACATCAGAAACAATATTCACTCATACCCTGTCCTACACGAAAACTTTCATCGATGGTTGTAAACAAAGCATTCCCTTTGACGGTTACACAAAGCATTCCGTCAACTGCCGTGAATCACACACACACACACACACACACACACACACACACACACACACACACACACACACACAGAGGTGGTGTAGGTGGTGTGGGTGTGATGGGGTGAGGTGGTGTGGGGGAAATATGGGTGGTGTGGATGCTGTGTGGGTGGGGTGTATTGTTTGGTGTGGGTGATGTAGGTTATGTGTTATGTGGTGTGGTGTGTGATGCGGTGTGATGTGATGTGCATGTGATGTGGTGTGTGGTGTGTGTGATGTGGGGTGTGTGATTGGGGAGTGTGATGTGGGGTGTGTGTGTTGGTGTGTGTGGTGTGGGGTGTGATGTGGTGGTGTTGAGTGTGATGTGTGATGTGGTGTGTGTGATGTGGTGTGTGGTGTGTGATGT
>JASPKP010000254.1:25000-27500 GCA_030674155.1 Stramonita haemastoma
GACACGAGGAATAATATTTACCCATGCGCCCGGTAGCCTGCGCGCAAGGGTATGGAAACCGCGAAAAACTAAAGGAGGGAGGGGGGGGGGAGAAAAGTGTGTGGAGGTGAACGACCTACCTACCGTCAGTCCCCTTGAAACCACACCTCTCCTTCCTCGTCCAGGGTGCTAGCCTTTCACCCTGGCAGTCAAGGAGAGGTGTAAGTGGGGCAGTGAAGGGGTGTGAGGATTCGAACCTGGGCAGAGTGGTGACAGCCCAATCAGAGAGAGACAGAGAAGGGTGGGGGGGTGGAGAGAGAGGGGGGGGATGGAGAGAGAGAGGGGGGATGGAGAGAGAGAGGGGGATGGAGAGAGAGAGAGGGGATGGGAAAAGAGGATGGAGGGAGGGGATGGAGAGAGAGAGGGGGATGGAGAGAGGGGTAGAAGAGGGGGAGTAGAAGGGGAGGAGAGAGAGGAGGGGGGATGGAGAGAGAGAGGGGGGGTAGATAGAGAGAGAGAGGGGTGGAGAGAGAGAGGGGGGTGGAGAGAGAGAGGGGGGTGAGAAGAGGGGGAGAGAGGGGGGTGGAGAAGAGAGGGGGGTGAGAGAGAGGGGGATGGAGAGAGAGAGGGGGGGAGATGAGAGAGGGGGGGATGGAGAGAGAGAGGGGGGTGGAGAGAGAGAGGGGGTGTGAGGAGGAGGGGTGGAGAGAAGGGGGGGATGGAGAGAGGGGATGGAGAGAGGGGGTGGAGGAGATGAGAGGGGTGGGAGGATGGAGAGAGGAGGGGGATGGAGATGCCTCTTGGCACCTCAGACCACAATACAATTTATCTTATACCTGCATACAAACCCAAAATAAAAACTGACCCTATTGTTAAAAAACAGTGAAAGTGTGGAGGCATGAGAGTGTGGAAGAGTTGAAAGGTTGCTTTATGTGGACGAAGCGACTGATGTTGTGCATGCTTACATTTCTTTCTGTGAAAATCTGATAATACCACAAAAAACTGTAGAGCTTTTCCCCAATAATAAACCGTGGGTGACAAAAACATTAAAATTAACACTTAACGAAAAAAATGTAGCGTTTCAGAGCGGCAATAAAATGGCATACAGAACAATTCAAAAGAAGCTCCAAAAAGAAATTCGGGAATATAAAAGATCCTACAAAGAGAAAGTTGAAGAACAGTTTCAGAGGGGTCATCTGGCAAATGCATAGAGGGGTTTAAAAATACTTACAGGGCAAGCAAACTCAAAAACTTCGAAACAGTCCATACCATTTGAGGAACAAACAGCTTTCGCTGAAGAACTAAATAATTTTAATTGCCGTTTTGAGCGTGAAGATCTTAAACATGAGCTTGAATCTGTTCTTTTTAACCTGCCGAAAAATATCTGTGATAATGATTCAGATAATGAAGATTTTATTGTTAATTATACAGATGTGAAATCAATATTTAAAACATTGCATGTGAGAAAGGCTGTGGGTGTGGATGGTATTAGTGGGTTGCTTTTAAAATCTTGTGTTGAACAGCTGTGTTATGCTTTTAGTGATTTATTTACTCTGTCTTTGAAAACGTGCCATGTTCCCAGCCTCTGGGAAAAAAATCAACAATTTGTCGTGTTCCGAAAAATACCCCCCCCCCCCCCCCAAATCTTTAAATGATTACAGGCCAGTAGCTCTCACACAAATACTAATGAAATGTTTTGAAAGAATTATTCTGAAATACAAAGCCAACAGAAGCACAAATGATGCCACAATTACCCTGCCGCAAAATACATACTCACACCTAGAGAAATCTGACTCTTTTGTTCGTATACTTTTCATTGACTTCTCCTCTGCCTTTAATACAATTTAGCCCCATCTCTTAGCCCTAAAAGTGCTTTCAATTAACGTCTGTCCACGACTCATTCTCTGGATACTGAGCTAATCGTACACAGTTCGTCTGTTTTCAAAAAGTAATATCTACTGAAAGATCAACTTCTACTGGCTCTCCCCAAAGCACTGTTCTGTCCCCTATCCTTTTCACCCTTTATACTAATGACAATTCAACAATTCAACACCTTTATTGTCCTCTGTTAAAGGAAATTTGTTTTGCAGTGATTAAAAGCATATCTAAACAGCGAGTAAGAAATCTATAAATAATTTAAACACACAAAATAGAGGTAACATTTGTTAAACACACACATACACGCACACACACATACACGCACACACACACATACACGCACACACACATACACGCACACACACACACACACACACACACACACACACACACACACACACACACACACACACACCTTTACTAAAAGAAATCTGTTTAGCAACCAATTCCAATTTAGCAATTCCACACTACTAAGTTAGACATCTATAAATTTCGATATATTTGAATGCACATGATAAAAGTTAACATTTGTTAAACACACACACACACACACACACACACACACACACACACACACACACACACACACACACACGCACACACACACTCACTCACACGCACGCGCGCGCACACACACACGTAC
>JASPKP010000254.1:32500-57858 GCA_030674155.1 Stramonita haemastoma
GAGAGAGAGAGAGAGAGAGAGAGAGAGAGAGAGAGAGAGAGAGAGAGAGAGAGAGAGAGGAGAGAGAGAGAGAGAGAGAGAGAGAGAGAGAGAGAGAGAGAGAGAGAGAGAGAGAGAGAGAGAGAGAAGCAAGTGATGGAGGAAGGTGGTGGGGGTGGGAGGCGAGGGTGAAACAGAGCTCAGCTTGGAAAGGGACGGGACAATGTAAAGCATAGGGAGGCCTTTTTTCTTAATGTCTTTTCATATACAATATGTTTTAGAAATTATTTGTTTTATGCCATAAAAATGTGTAGGCGTGTTATCATCTTAGACTGTGCTTAACATTGTAATAAAAGATTGTTACTATCTTATCATACGAATATTTTTAACAAGTTAAATGATTTATGGCTTATTTCACAAAAATGTGTGCACATGTATGCAGTGTTTCCAACAGTGCGCGCGCGCGCGCGCGCGCGCGCGCGCGTGTGTGTGTGTGTGTGTGTGTGTGTGTGTGTGTGTGTGTGTGTGTGTGTGTGTGTGAATGCGTGAGCAAACTGGTGTGCGTAGGAATGGTTGAGATTTTGTTTTGGTGATTTTACGACTGGGTGAGGTATTGTTGAGTTGTGGGTGATTTTTATATTATGATATGTGCGAGCTTTTTTCTTTTTTTTCCGTGATGTTACTTTTTACATGTTTGCTTTTTATGTGTGGCATGTAACCCACGTGAATTTCTCTAAGAGATAATAAAGTATTTTTGAATTTGAGTTTGAATTTGAGGGGGATGGAGAGAGAGGGGGGGTGGAGAGAGAGGAGGGATGGAGAGAGAGGGGGGGGGATGGAGAGAGAGGGGGTGATGGAGAGAGAGAGGAGGGGATGGAGAGAGAGAGGGGGGATGGAGAGAGAGAGGGAGGGTGGATGGAGAGAGAGAGGGGGGGATGGAGAGAGAGAGGGGGGATGGAGAGAGAAGGGGGGGGGGGGTGGAGAGAGAGAGGGGGGATGGAGAGAGAGAGGGGGGATGGAGAGAGAGAGGGGGGATGGATGGAGAGGGGGGGATAGAGAGAGAGGGGGGTGGAGAGAGAGAGGGGGGTGGGGAGAGAGAGGGGGTGGGGAGAGAGAGGGGGGTGGAGAGAGAGGGGGATGGAGAGAGAAAGAGAGAGGGGGATGGAGAGAGAAAGAGAGGGGGGATGGAGAGAGAGAGAGAGAGGGGGGATGGAGAGAGAGAGAGGGGAGGGATGGAGAGAGAGAGGGGGGGATGGAGAGAGAGGGGGGGTGGAGAGAGAGAGGGGGGAAGGAGAGAGAGAGGGGGGGATGGAGAGAGAGAGGGGGGAGGATGGAGAGAGAGGGGAGGATGGAGAGAGAGGGGGAGGATGGAGAGAGAGGGGGGTGGAGAGAGAGGGGGGATGGAGAGAGAGGGGGGGGATGGAGAGAGAGGGGGTATGGAGAGAAAGAGAGGGTGGATGGAGAGAGAGTGGGGATGGAGAGAGAGAGGGGGGATGGAGAGAGAGAGGGGGATGGAGAGAGAGAGGGGGGGGATGGAGAGAGAGGGGGGATGGAGAGAAAGAGAGGGTGGATGGAGAGAGAGTGGGGATGGAGAGAGAGAGATGGGGGGCTGGAGAGAGAGGGGGGGTGGGTGGAGAGAGAGGGAGATGGATAGAGAGACAGGGGGGGTGGAGAGAGAGGGGGGATGGAGAGAGGGGGGGTGGAGAGAGAGAGAGGGGGGATGGAGAGAGAGGGGGGATGGAGAGAGAGGGGGGATGGAGAGAGAGGGGGTTGGAGAGAGAGAGAGGGGGGGATGGAGAGGGGGGCTGGAGAGATAGAGAGAGGGGGGCTGGAGAGAGAGAGGGGGGTAAGGAGAGAGAGAGGGGGGGATGGAGAGAGAGGGGAGGATGGAGAGAGAGGGGGGTGGAGAGAGAGGGGGGATGGAGAGAGAGAGAAGGGGGCTGGAGAGAGAGAGGGGGGATGGAGAGAGAGAGAGAGAGAGAGAGAGAGAGAGAGAGAGAGAGAGAGAGAGAGAGAGAGATGAAGAGGAGAGAGGGAGAGAGAGAGAGAGAGAGAGAACACTGAACACTGAACACTGAACACTGAAATTGTTTAATGTACATCGGCCTTAGGCCACAATATAAAAGAGTGGTGGGCATAGAGTGTGTGCATATGACATAGGTGTTATAAACATATTATTATCAACGTATATGTATATGAAATAATGTATGAGTAATAATAAAGCAAGAAAGTTATATAAGCCATTTTTTCACAGTTAATCACGGAACAATTCACATGCATCGTAAAAGTCACCGTTTTAGATGTATTATTCATCAATACAAATATCAATTTCTAGAAAGTTATCCTATTTCTTCTATTGGTTGCATGAAAGATAAAACGAGATAAATTGTATCTATCAGTAGGTACAGTGGCTTTAAGTAGTACATAGAAAGGAAGTCTTTTGGAATCTTTAAGAAACTTATTTCTTAAGTCTTCATAGATAGGGCAATTCAGTATAAAGTGTTCTTCATTTTCTATTTGATCTTTACAAACAGGGCATTGCTTAACTTCGTTTAAACTATTATACCGCTGTGTATTATTGTTCAATGGTAGAGCATTAAACCGAACTTGTGTAACAGCAACTCGAAAACAATATGTATCTATAAACCAATCTACAAGTCTTTGTTTAAAGGCACGCAAGAACATTTTTATGTCTCCTACACCTTGGTTTAACCAAACGATATTATACCCAGTAATACATAATATTTCCCTGATTTTAGAGACCCAGCATTGTTTACCTTTTTTTTTTTTTTTATCTAATTCTAACAACATATGATAAGCTTTATATGGTAATCTTTCAGAATTCATCTGTAGTAGTTTAAACCAAAATCTTATGCATGCAACACATGTATTTACATACAGTGGGTACCTGCCAAGATCTCCGTAAACCATCTTATTTGGTGTTCTGGCAGGCACACCTAAAAACCTTTTACAAGCAATTAAATGTACTTTTTCTAGATGTTCTAACCTATGCAGCCCCCAAATTTCCGCTGAATATAACAATATTGGTTGGATTTTAGTATCAAAAATTTTAAAAAATGACTTAACTGTCATTTCCTTGCACCTCTGGAAAACTTTGTTAAGCTGTATAACTGCTTTTTTGCCTTTAGTAACTAAATGCGATGTACCTCTCTTTGCACTAATCATAGGTGTAAAGTTAAATCCCAAATAATAATAATTGTTCACTACATCTAATTTTTTATTATGAAAAAACCATTTTTCATGTTTTCCAAAGTATCCCCCTTTTCTAAATACCATAATCTTAGTTTTGTCTATGTTTACATTTAATTTGATATTTTCACAGCAAGTTTCTAAAACCCTTAATAGATTTTGTAAGCCTGAAGGTGTAGTTGACATTAATGCCACGTCAACAGCAAATAACAAAATAAACAACTCAAAAATATCTGGAAACATCTGAGCCCCATGCTTACCTTTTTCAGTCATAAGATTTGCTAACTGATTAATAAACATAGAAAACAATGTGGGGCTTAGAACACAACCCTGTCTTACTCCCACTGGTGTTTGAAACATATCAGTTAATTCAAAATTTGCTCGTATACATGCTGATAATGATTCGTACATAGCTCTAAGTGATGCAAAAAACTTACCTTTTACACCTTGGCCCTTGATATAACGTAATAACCTATCATGTTCAACTGAGTCAAAAGCCTTTTTGAAATCTACAAAGGCAACGTACAATTTTCTTCCTTTTTTAGACATATAATTCTGAATAGTGGCATACAATGTAAATATATGATCAATTGTGGAATACTTTTGATGAAAACCTGCTTGACATTCCGAAATAACGTTATTGTTTTCTAACCATTCATACAATCGAGCATTCAGTATTGTAGTATAACATTTAGAGACTATACTTAAAAGAGACACTCCTCTATAGTTATCAACATCCTCGGGATCTCCCTTCTTATACAGAGGAATAATTATGGCTTTTGACCATTCTTGTGGGTAAATGCCTTGATCAAAAATCACATTAAATAACTTTACTAGAAATACAATGACCTTTGCACCACCATTTTTTACCATTTCTGCAGAAATTTCATCAATACCACTTGCTTTGTTGTTTTTCAGCTTTCTAATGGCATAAATAACTTCTTCTTCTGCTATCTTTTTATTTAACACGTGATCTGTTTCCTCAGATAAATCAATTACAATATCACATTCATCAGTACATTCATCAGTACATTCATCAGTTATACCCTGGAAGACTTTTCTAAGGGGGTTAAACCAGTCATCTGTTGTGATGTTGTTTGTTATTCTTTTCTTATTTCCAAGACCTAACCGTCTTAATTTCTTCCAAAAACTAGAGGAACTGTTAGCCTTGTTTGCTAGCCTTTCAGTTTGTTGCCTGCTGTAAGTGAGTTTCTTGGCTTTTAGCAAATGTTTATATTTCTTTCTAGCTTCAACATACATAATTCTATCTTCTTCCTTCCTAGTCAATCGAAAATGATGAAGTTTTTTTCTGGTTTCTTTTTTCATGTTTTTACACTCACCATCAAACCATGCTGATTTTTTTCTTTTTGTTAAAACCAGCTTGCTTTACCACACATCTGCTGGCATCTTTCAGGCAATGTACAAACATTTCAAGGGCACTGTATACATCTCTCTCTAAATCTTCCACAGCTATCATCATTCTGTTTTGAATATCTTTGCTCTCCCATGATTTGACAAACTCGTCTCTATATGCTTCATTCCACATAAATTTTTCACATGTTTTGTTTTCATTGTGTTTTCTTCAATAAACCCCCCTTCCTGATTGTCCCTTATAACTACTTTCGTACTTACTGGCAAATGGTCTGACTCTACTATGCTCTCTACTTCTAAAGCTGAAATATGAACAGACGAATAAAGTTCCACAGATACAATGAAATAATCCACCACACTTTCACCAGATTATCCAATAAATGTACAATTATCATCAAAAGCTGGGTCACTCAGACCATTTCGTATTACACAGTCATGCATATTACACAATTCAATCAGTTGTTCCCCAAAGTTGTTAATGTTATCATCTTGAGATGTCCTTGCATAATGATTGTTACCAGACACCAACATTTGTTCAAAATCACTATTATCACCATTAAAGCTATAGTTTTCCATTGCAGTTCTTGCAATAAAATCTCCACTTAACAGAATGAAAAAATCGCTGTGTTGTTCATATATATCTGCTAAACACTGATCAAGTAATTCAATTCCATACAAGCCATCTTGTGACTTCCAAAACAAGGAATCACAAGGTGGGATGTATGAACAAATCATCAATATGTTCTCTGTAGAAAAGAGGTGTCTGTCTATTTGTAAAACTACTGTATTTTCTTGTACTACCTGAATGCGTGTAATAGAATCAGCAAAAGACTTTCTTTCCATTACAATTACTCCACCAGAGTATCTTCCGTGGTGGGATAGCTTCTTTGCTTTAGAAGTAAATATCACAAAGTCATTAAATAAAGTTGAATCAAAATCAAAGCTAAATAAGTTTCCGTTAGACATATGATGTCATAAGACACTAGAAAATTAATAAACTCGATGTTTTCTAACTTTTGTAGAAGTCCATTAACATTATAATTCAGAAATTTAACGCATTGCATATTTGCACTATGTACATCAGGACTTGTTACTATCCTAGATGTTGATGTTGATTCAGGGGACTGACTACAAAGTACTGTGGCCAGGCCGTGTCCCTATTTGTTGGTGTGTTGGGCACCATTCTTTTTAGTCTGGTGTTTGTGAGGTTGGGGTCTCTGCCTACCCCCTGCTTGCTTTGCAGAGTCTGTTTTTCTAAATAACTCAACAATGCTGCTTTGACTCTTTGATCTAGCAGCAGCTTTTCTCTGCCTCTGATCTGCAGCACGTAAGCTAGATGCAGTCCGCCTTGGACGCAAAGCATGGGCAGAAGGTGAAGACCCTTCTGACTGACCCCCCTCTTTATCAGACCTGTTGCATGCGTCAGTACTGTTGTTCTTATGTCCCAAGTCTTGTCGGTCTGTTATATTGTCACTACTTGCTCCCTTTGTCATTGTCAGTTTTGGAAGTGTCTCCTCTGTCAGGTCATGGTGACTTGTGTCTTCTTCTGTATCTGCTTCGCTTGTAGCTTGCAGCTCATTTTTGCCAATGCCTTTTCTTTGGTTTACAGTCTCTGTAACTCTAACACAAGCTTTTGTATTAATACCTGTCATGGTATCCTGAGATAAACTCTCGCTGTTTTCTGGTATGTCATCATCACCTGTCACTGACTTGTCTTCGTCCTGGTTGTCAGTACTATTATCCTCTTCCTTATCATTAATATTGTCACTGTCATTTTGTTTTTGCTCTTTATAGCCAGCAGTGTCAAGCTCTTCCTCATCAGGAGGTGTCACTGCTTGCCTGCTCATCTGCTGATGTTGCCCTAATTTTTTACCCCGAACCCTCCTTGCTCTGGAGTTACTGTCATCTCTGGTTGCGTTTTTGTCTCTGTTTTTGATTATCACCATTCTTTTGTGATTAGAAACACTGTGTCCTCTGGCTTGACTAAACTTTGTCACCTCACTGTACAAACGTGTGCTAGGGGTGCCAGGCACACATTCCTTTTCAACATAGTCCTGGTGGCTGGGGGTCATCTTGTCTCTGTTCTCCAGTCTTTGATTGGTAGCAGGAAGGTTTCTCCTTTCCTGTTCCTCAGAAGAGTCACGGTACCTTGGAGACCTGTATTGCTGAGGTTGCTCCAGTCTTCTGTAGCGCCTGTCTGCTGCTCCAAAGCTGCCCTGTCTGGCTGCAGAGTGGTGTCTTCATGGCTGCTCTCTGTAGCGTGGCATAGACCTCCCTCCAGCTTGGAAACCACTGGGGCGCTGACCGTTTCTGCCCTCCTCTTCATGCCCGGAATAGGCATATGACCAGTCCACATTGTTACTGTTTCTGGCAAAACCTGATGATTGCCTGTCTTTCACAAACAGCTTTCCATTGTAAATGTAGGCAATCTTGCCTTGCCCTCGATAGAACTTCAGCATGTTCCTTTGCCGAGTTGTGAGGTCAGCAGCCACTCTGATGCCGCTTTCCCTCAAACTATCTCTTAACTCCTTGTCAGAAAGTACTGATAATTTGTCTGCAAAGCGACAAAACTGCACCAAAATGGGACAAGAATTATCGCTGTGTGGGTGTGGTCTACCAATTCGAAAGGCTCTGGAAATATCTTCCCGACGCCAATTTGGTACCATGGAGTGATCATTTAGAATGTCAATGATAGTTTGGGTTGTCAGATACTCATCCACCCTGTCACACTCAGCTATACCCATGAATCTGAGGTTGGAGGCTTTTGCATCTTGCTCTGCTGACTCCAACTTTCTTTCTAATACATCTAATCTGTCCATAATGATTGTGTTGCTTTCCTGCAGTTCTTTTATGTCCCCTGTGTTAACAACTACACTTTCTTTCAGTTCACTTATTTCATCCATAAATTTTGATAGGTTGCTCTCTAATGTGCAGAATTTTCCATCAATGTTCGTTTTTATTCCATTCAGATATTATTGTAAGTTTTGCTGCATTTGCACAAAGTGCCAGTCTATAAAGTGAAACATATTGTTTGGTGGTGTAGCATTCATATGTTGTGACATTTTCATGTGCCTATTTTTAACAAGTGTTTGTACACTGTTTATCACAGGGGCATGAAGACACCATAACAGTTCCAAACAAGTGAACTTGAATTGCACCAAGTAGAACTGGGGGTGTTTTTTTTTTTTGTTTTTTTTTTGTTTTTTTTTTCAAGTGCCTATGTCAGTGTTTATCAAAAAGGCACAAGGCACATGTGCAGAAAACAACCATTTAATCTGCATTGCACACACATAACACACATGGCATTACTCACCAAGCAACACACAGCACAACGTTTCTCCCACGATCATCACGACAGAATATGCACGTGCAACCTGATAGGCAATGCTGGTGGAGAGAGGCTATGAAACTTGTTTACCTGTCACCTGAAAATGTCCTTCTTTGCACCATGTACTTATTAAAATACTAACCACGGTCCTCCTGGTGAAACATTGACGTATGAAACAACATACCTGGAGGCACAAAGTCACTGCACACACGTCTGCCAAAAATAACGTAAATACATCCATGGAAACAGGCACAACCGTCCATTCAAACAAGAGAGCTATCCAACAGCCATTGCTACACCAAGCCCCTGAGAGAGAGAGAGAGAGAGAGAGAGAGAGAGAGAGAGAGAGAGAGAGAGAGGAGAGAGAGAGAGAGCAACAATGACAATGACAATAGTTTATTGTGATTTAAGCTTTTCAGCCCTTTCACAAGGGGACAGTGGGAAGGGGACTGGGCACAAAACATATATTGAACAATAACGAAAAATAGCAAAAAAAAAAAAAGGCTGCGGCCCAAAAATATCTTCACGACATGGATTTCACGTCATGGTACAAAGACAGAGATCCAGAGTCAGAGAAATCATTGCAGGAAAGTATTCAGTCAGGTTGGCCACTGGCTCTTGCAATTTTGTTACATAAAACAGTATCTGAACTGGTGGAGTACACTATGCCGCTGTTCCATTACTCTCTCTCTCTCTCTCCCCCTCCTCCCCTCTCTCTCTCACACACACACACACACACGCACGCAGGCATGCACGCACGCACGCACACACACACACACGCACAGAAACATACACTCCACACAGGCAGTCACAATTATCCAAGCTGATATCTGACAACACCCATGATCACATGTAGAACATTCGGACTGGCATCAATCCTCTTTTTCATTTTTTTTTTTTGCGATCTGCCAAGGTCCACAGCTTTAGTCTAGAAAGAATAACCCGTTCTTCCTGGGTCAGGTGTTTAATGTTCTTTCTCACAAATCAGTAGAAATCGGTTGGTTTATCAGAGCTATCTGTCCACTTGAACTGAATCACCAAGTCGTCACTTTCACAGATAACAGTGTCAGGGGTACTGTCAGAAACAAACACTTTGCCAAACTCCTGGTTTCTATGGGTGTCCCTCAGCCTTCTCTGCAGCGATCTGTCAGTCAGCTGTGCCTCGTAGTCCCTGATCAGCTCCACACTGCAGTCAATCTCTTCCGCTTTCTGTAGAGCAATGTCACAGCTGTTGTCCCCAGTGGTGTCTGATGCACTACACACAGCAAGGTCAATTTCGTGTTGCCGATCAGAGACTGTGTCTGCTTCTAGCGTGTTGACACTCCATGACGCAGGGCGGAATTCCCGTGCTGAAGACATCACGTGCAGTGGTGTGTGTGTCAGAAGACAGGGGCCTGTTGGTATGTGAGACAGCATGGCTTGTTGGGGGTGTTGGCATGAATAAAGTTGAAGAGTTTTCATAAATGAAAGACTCACCTGCCTCATTATTGTGGTTTGTTGTTGCTGTCTGTTTCCTTTTTTCTGTCTGTTTCCTTCCCTCTGCCTGTCTCCTCTCCTGTCTCAGGTCAGTTGACTTGGAGTTTTTTTGCGAAAATGCTGGCAGGTAGATGTTTGCTGACCAGCCATGTTGACATTCTCACTGTCAGTTCTTAGTTGAAGAATGATTGTGGAGTTACTCCCTTCTCTGCAAACCTTCCAGGAAGTCAGGTGACTATCTTGCAGCAGGGCACCAAGGGTTGCTTCCAGTGCTGTTGGCAATCCAACAACTGGCATGGTGCTTGGTTAATTGGTAATTTAAACCAAAAATTAGTGCAGCAAAGAAATCGCCTGCCTATCACCAAGGGAGATCACCCACCCCCGAGAGAGAGAGAGAGAGAGAGAGGAGAGAGAGAGAGAGAGAGAGAGAGAGAGAGAGAGAGAGAGAGAGAGAGAGAGAGAGGAGAGAGAGAGAGGAGAGAGAGAGAGAGAGAGAGAGAGAGAGAGAGAGAGAGAGAGAGAGAGAGAGAGAGAGAGAGGAGAGAGAGAGAGGTGGGATTGGTTTTTTTATTTTTAGAATAATGGAATAAGCACTCCTGTGCATTGTTCTTTTGGTTACATTCAGTCTATGAGAGACAGAGTCTATGGTTTTGTAAATTTTGTGATCTGTTCCCACAAGCAAAAATGGCCTACTATTCCCAAAGGTGGCACAGGTTTTAAAGTGCACAAGATGTTCTGCATGCATTTGTACATGGGACCTCCGTTTATAGTCTGGTCTGGAGAGAGGAGAGAGAGAGAGAGAGGAGAGAGAGAGAGAGAGAGAGAGAGAGAGAGAGAGGAGAGAGAGAGAGAGAGAGAGAGAGAGAGAGAGAGAGAGAAATGAAATGAAATGTTTATTCATATAGGCCATGGCCCCTTAGAAGGGGGAATGCAAATAAAGCAAGCAAAAAATTATATCATGGACTTGTGATGGCATTACGTTACATAAATACTTCTCCTTTTAAATGCTTTATACATGTATATTGCCAGTTGTTTTACAATACACTCATTTGTCAAAGCTAATAACAAAACCAACCTGAATAAACATGGATCTCTATAGTACTTTTGTGGTAAGAACTGCTCTCGTATATCTCTTAACCCAGGACATGAAAGCACAAAATGGATTTCATCTTCTACTGAACATTTACAAATTGGGCATTGAAGATTTGTGGCAAGTGCCTTTCTATAGCGATAATAATGTACATTGATGTCTGAAATACCAAATCTGAATCGTGTCATTATACGCTTCAAATAACTATCAATATTCATAGACATATACGTTGGCACAATATTTACTTGGCTGAACATTCTATAGTGGTAAAATCTTTCACTGTTCTGTACATGACTCTCACAATTTTGCCAGCAACAATCAACCAACCTTTCACGAAACTGTCGAATAAAACCACTAACATCTTCAACTCCTTGATTTAACCACATGTAACCAAAACCCAATTGAAATAATTTCATTCTGACATTTGAAGCCCAATTGGTTTTGCCTCTATTATCTAAATCTAACAACATTTTATATGCTTTAAAGGGCAATCTTTCTGCATTCATCTGGGTAATTTTTATCCAATATTTAATGCATCTCACAATAGAAACCAGTGACATGGGGTACCTTGCTGTTTCCATGTACACGAGATCATTTGGCGTCTTGAGTGACACTCTCAAAAACTTTTTCAATGCAAATAAATGTATTTTGTCACAGTGTGTGGCCGCAGGATACATACCCCATATCTCAGCTCCATATTGCAATACAGGTTGAATTTGGGCATCAAATGATTTTAGAAACAGTGAAAGAGAATCGTTATTCAACAATGTTAATTTTTTCATTATACACAACAACGCATTTTTTGCTCTACTTGCGAGGTCTTTGCATGCAAAAGTAAAGCTTAAACGAGTAGAAAAGTATATACCTAAATACTTATACACATTCACCACAGAAATCACAGTTCCACCATATGTCCACCTTTCTCTCATTGCAAGATGTCCACCCTTCCTAAATACAATAATGTTACTCTTTGTTAAGTTAACGTTTAACTTCAACGAAGCAGCAGCCCTGTGTAAACTATTCAACTGATTCTGGAGACCAATTACAGTTTCTGACATCAACATTATATCATCAGCTGACAACAATATAAATATTTCAAGAAAATCATTAGTAAATGTTGCACCATGTTTTCCAGACTTTATGACCTCTTTTGTCAATTCGTTAATGAACAAAGAAAATAGAATAGGGCTGCATACATCACCTTGTTTCACCCCACATGTACAATTAATATAATTTGATAACATACCACCTGAACGTACTCTTGCTTTCACACAATCATACATACTCACAACACATCTGTACAGTTTTCCACGAATACCATTTTTAAACAAGACTAACCACAACAAACTTCTGTTGACAGAGTCGAAAGCCTTCTCAAAATCTATAAATGCAACATACAATTTACGGTTTAGACTAAATTGTTTTTGAATGAATGCCATAAGTGTAAACATATGATCCACTGTGGAATAATTCTGCTTGAAACCTGCTTGAAATTCTCCAGTTATGTTATTTTCAGTTACCCATTCCTGTAGTCTTCTATTAATCACAGCACTGTAAAGCTTGCTACTTATGTTACACAATGAAATTCCTCTATAGTTATTGGGGTTGTTAATATCACCTTTTTATATAATGGAAGGACAATCGACTCTGACCAACTATCAGGATAAACACCTTCATCAAATAAATAGTTCAGAAATGTGACCAAAAAATTCAGAACAACATTCTCAGTGCAAGCATGTTTAATCAACTCCCCAATAATCCCGTCAGGGCCTGCAGCTTTTTTTATTTTTTAATTTTCTCAAAGCCATCAAAATTTCTTCTTTTGAGATTGGTCGATTAAAGTATTCAGTGTCATAACTGTTCTCAACATCATTTTCAACATCTGCTTGAGTTAAATTAGAACTTTGGTTTTCATCTTTTTCAAGCAACCCTCTGAAATGATCAAACCACATATCCACGTTAATACTATTTTTAGGTTGTTTTCGTTTTGGAAAAGTTTTGTGTACGTAATTCCAAAACTCTTTCTGACTGCCAATATTATTGGATAATTCAGTTAACAGTGCATTGTTATAATCTTTTTGTTTTTTCTTTACCATAGTTTTATACTCCCTTCTTGCTTTGCAGTATGATTCCCTATCTGATTTAGATAGAGTATGGCGATACTTTTTCAGCAAATTACGCACTTTTCTTTTAGTGACACGGCATTCTGTGTCAAACCAGTCATTTTCTTTCATATTGTTTCCAATGCTAATTTGTTTTTTCATACAACCTGAAGCTTCTCTTAGACATGAATCAAAAGCATTTAGTGACTGGTTAAAATCTTTACCTATTAAGCTGATGGCATTCTCTAAACGCATTTTCATTTCATCACAAGCTAATGTGTTTTTAAACAAATCAGAACAGGCCTCATCCCAAACAAACTTTTCAATCACACCATAGTAGTTTGTTTCCTTCATACCAATCTGGTTGAGGTCAGATTTAACACAAAGGGTTATAGGTAAGTGGTCAGACTCTATTCTCTCTACCACACACATTTCACAGTAATCAGAAATACTGGCAAATAATTCACGTCATTAAAAAATAATCATTGATGCTACTTCCTGTATCAGATATGTATGTGTAGTGACCCTGTAGGTCACCCTGACACATGCCATTCAAAATGCACAAATCTAAAGCTGTGCACACATTCAGCAACATTTTACCATAATTATTCAATACAGTGTCCTGAGAATTTCTATTTACATTTAAAGGACCACTTTGGTGTAGATTCTGGAAAGTTTCATATGTTGTTCCCTCTTGACTACCTGAAATGTTTGAGGTTCTACTATTAAGATCACCATTTAAGAATACATAAACATCATCTCTGATCAAAAATAGACACTCGCACAAAAATTCCTCCAAAGAAGCAATTCCATTATCCATATCAAAAGATGCATAAACAGGTGAACCTTCTGGCGGTACATATGCACACACATACAAAACATGCTTAACAATTCCAAATAAAGATTTATCAATCAGAAAAGCACAAAAATGATCAGAATCAACCTCAATCAATTTTACATTGGAACACAATTCATCCTTGATGAGACACACTATTCCACCAGAGTGTCTCTCACGTGCTGATAGCTTTACAGCAGGCTTAGTGTGGACTTTATATCCAGTAAACACTGATGACTGGAATTCTTTAACAAAAGTCTCAACTAAACATACAAAGTCAAAACTACAGACAAATGAAATAAAATCTTTATTAGACAATTTCGGAAAAAGACCATTAATGTTCCAATGAAGGAAGGAAAAAGATTTAACATCATTACAAACATCATCATCAACCCTGTCCGGACAATCATTTTCCACAGACAAGACAGAATCAAACAAATTTTGACAAGAATCGTTAGCCATATCTCTACTTTCACTTTCAAACATCACTGAATTGCCAAGGCTATTCACGAACTCATTGCGTGTTTCTCCTGCACGTGCTATATTTGTCTCATCATCCATAACGCACGGGGCTAACTTTACCGGTGTATGTTCACCGTTTGTTCCCCCCCTGTCTGTGGAAGAAAATCTGGTACACGGGACCGGCCGAATTCCTATGCATTTCTAGGAGTCTTTCTTCACTGTCCACCGTGTACCGTTTACCGTCAATAAGGAGGTGGTCAAAGACAAGGGCAGCACGCTTACCGTCACTTCTTGCTCTTTTCATGTGAGGGGTTAGTCTCTTCCGCATGTCTCTCACTCTTGCAGAGAAATCTTCACCAATGAAGATGTCTGTTCCTTTAAGCTTTTTCTTGGCTTTCAGAATGTCCTGCCTCTGCTTATAGAACACACATCTTGCGATCACTGGTGAGTCACGCTTCGAATTCACTCGATGAACTCTGTCGAATTCGATGCTCTGAGACATTTCTAATTTATCCGTGAGAAAGTCTTTCAACATACCTTCACACTCTGCAGGTGTCTCCTTGTCTCTCCTGGTCAGTCCATAGAACAGCAGATTGTTTCGTTTGCTCCTCCCCTCCAGGTCGTCTGTCTTCCTCTGTAGACTGTCCACCATCTCTGCCAGCTCCGCATTCCTCTCCTGCAGGTCCTGGTTCTGCTGTCGAAGACCACGCACCTCCTCCCGCAGTCCCTTCAGCTCCTCTTTCATGGCGGCAGCCTCACCCTGCACGTGACGCATCTCTTGCCTCACTTCGTCCATCATGGTCCTCATGGAGGTGAGCATCTCCATGATGTCTGCATGGGAAGGCTCTGTCCCGGGCTGGTTACACGCACCACTGGGAGGGGTGCCAGGTCTCTCCAGGCTGTGTCTGGTACTTGCTGTCCCGGTGCTGGCAAACCTGGTCTGCCTCATGTTGCCTTTGCCCTTGAGGTGATCTGGCCCTGGGTTCGTTTCAACGTCCCCACATTGCAATAGCAAACTGCCCCAGAACAAATACGTGAGGGCCAAACCTACCATGACACCGTCTACCTTCCTCTTCAACGTAAGAATGGCGATACGCATTGTGATTTTGTACCTGGCCCGTTTCAACATGAAGTTTATGAACACAGGTAGGAAGCAGCCACACGCTGCCCTAAAGTCCACACTGGCAGAAGGCATAGTCCCTTGTACTATCACTGCACAAGCCACAGGTCATAGGTTGCTGTAGGTGTGCAGTATTTTTCAAAACAATAACAGAGACGTTTTGTGTGACCTTTCCGTGTGAACACTCGCGAACGCAGGGAGGGCGAGAGAGAGAGAGAGAGAGAGAGAGAGAGAGAGAGAGAGAGAGAGAGAGAGAGAGGAGAGAGAGAGAGAGAAAGAAAGAGAGAGAGAGAGAGAGAGAGAGAGAGGAGAGAGAGGAGAGAGAGAGAGAGAGAGAGAGAGAGAGAGAAAGAGAGAGAAGAGAGAGAGAGAGAGAGAGAGAGAGAGAGAGAGAGAGAGAGAAGAAAGAAAGAAAGAGACAGAGAGACAGGACAGACAGAGACAGAGAGACAGAGAGACAAGGCAAAGCAAGGCAAGGCAAGACAAGGCAAAGTAATTTATTCGAGGATAATAGATAAGCACTCGTGTGCTTTTTTACATCCAGTCCCCGCCCTTTTCAGGGATACATCAAGATGAAAAGATGCTAAACAATAAAACTTTAGGCAGTACCAAACAGCACACAAGAATAAGGACACTATATATGTTAAGGTAATAAAAATGCACTCGATCAGAAGACAAAAATCAGAAGTCACAATAAAAAGATTTTGATTATGGAAGAATAGAAAAGTGTTAATAGGTAAAGAGCAAACACTAGAACAAGATGAAATAAACAACTGAAAACATCAATCCACCACCATCTGTCAAGTTATACATGTGATATAAATCATACATTTGGATAAAAATGGGGGTAATTTTTTTTAACTAATATCCTTATTGGAGGGGGGGGGGGGAGAGATACTGCCAATAAAAATATAAATAAAATCAACAATTATAATGATCCAAATACCAAAAGAAAGAAACCATACCAAGCATCAAACAACAGGCAAGAATTAACACAGAGATACAATATTAAGGTAATGTTATTAAAAGTCACTCATTCAGAAACAAAAATGAAAAGTAAGAATCAATAATGATTTTGAGTTGAATAAAGAAAGCAAGAAAAACAAAGAACAAACAAAAACAAAACAAAACAAAGATAAGGCACAATAATTAAAGAGTAAACATGAGAATATGATAAGGTTAAATGTCTGAAAACATCAATCCACCACCATCTATCATCAAAATAAGTCCCATAAAACATAAGATTTTGATAAAAGGGGAGAAAGAACAACAACAACAGGTAAGGAATACGACAGAGATACAATATTAAGGTCCTTGATTGTTTGAGGTGAATTAGGTAATTATAGACCTAAAAAACTGAAATGAATGGTATGTGAAGTTTTGACAGAATACGCTTGTCTTGGCAGTATTCTCTTAATGTGTTGAGGTTATTGGATTTTGAATCATCATTGTTAACAACATTAGTAGAAACATTTATGAAGTGATTGTTGAGTTGTTCAGCTGTAACATCTTTGATTACATTTGATTCGGAAGATGATTGCTTATTTGTTATTTGATTTATGGCCCTCCAAATAACTTTTGAGTTTTGTTCGGAAGACAGTAAATCTTGGAAATATTTCTTTTTTTCTTGACGTTTCTGTGAGTTTATGGCGTTTCGTAATCTTTTTGACTCTTCATGATATTTATGTTTTTTTTAATAAATCTCTAAGATAGCATGCCTCTTCTAGTTCTTTTGTAATCCAAGGCGGTTTGGGGACATGTTTAACCCTTATGGTTTTAAGTGGAGTATGTTTGTTGTAGATTTCAGTGAAGGTTTTTATCCAGAATTCAATGGCCCTGTCTGGATCAGTAATGTTTAATGTTTCTGAGAGCATAGAGTTACTTAGATCGAGAAGGAAGAGCTGTTCATTAAATTTTGCAAAAGAACGATATGTTAGGGTTTTATGTCCAGGTTTGGGAATTTTTGCTCCTTTTTTTGACCATGTAGTACAGACAACCCTGGGTGACAAATGAGGTTCTTGACCTCTGCGACAAAAGAAGAGAACTTAAGAAACAAAAGTTCACAACTCAAGAAGCTTACAAGAAGTACACGGATAGCCACAGAGAAGTGAGGAAAAAGATGAGAGAAGCCAAAGAATCGTGGATAGAAGAACAATGCAACAACATCGAAGCTGGAATGACAAAGGGAAACAGCAAAACAGCTTACGACACTTTGAAAGCACTAACGAAAACCACACAGCCTAAAGCCTCTGTTATTGAAGACAAAGAAGGAAATCTTTTAACGGAAAACAATGCCATCCTCCAACGCTGGACAGAATACTGTGAGGGATTGTATAACTACCCACTACACCCAGATACCAACATAATTTCTGACAAACCCCCTGAACACCAAGATAAAGACCCACCAATACTAAGGTGTGAAGTAGATGCAGCTATTAAACAATTGAAGAAGGGGAAGTCCCCTGGAATCGATAACATCCCAGCTGAACTCATAAAAAATGGAGGGAATGAAACAGCAAGGCGATTCACAGAACTTTGTCAGAAGATCCACGACACCAAAGAATGGCCAAAAGAATGGACACAGTCTCTTGTAATACCCCTGCCAAAGAAAGGAAACCTTAAGCAATGCCAGAACTACAGAACCATCAGTCTCATAAGTCACCCTAGCAAGATCATGCTGCAGGTAGTCCTCAACAGACTGAAAAACCAAGCGGAAAAACTCCTGGCAGAAGAACAAGTGGGCTTTAGACCAAAACACAGCACAATGGAACAAATTTTCAATCTGAGAATTCTGATAGAGAAGCATCTCCAACACCAAAAAGACTTGTACCACAATTTCATAGATTTCAAAAAGGCCTTTGACAGGGTATGGCATGACGGCCTCTGGCAAGTACTCAGGCACTTCAACATTGACAGCTGCCTAATTGAAGTCATCAAGGCTCTGTACGAGAACGCAAAAAGTGCAGTTTTCATAAACAACCACGTGGGCGAGTTCTTCAAGACCACGGTTGGGGTTCGCCAGGGCTGCCTTCTCTCACCTGTACTCTTCAACCTCTTCCTCGAAAACATCATGACAGAGACACTGCAAAACCACCACACTTCCATCTCCATTGGTGGAAGACCCCTTTGCAACCTCAGATTTGCAGATGACATTGACCTCATGGGCAGCAGCAAACAAGAACTGCAAATCCTCACAGACAATTTAACAGATCGAGCGAGCGCATACGGCATGGAGGTCAGTACAGAGAAATCAAAGATCATGGTCAACAGCGCGAGTAATGACATCACGGAAATGAAGATGAATGGAGAAATACTAGAAGAGGTGAGCCAATTCAAATACTTAGGCTCCATCCTAACAAAAGATGGCACATCAAACAATGAAGTGAAAGCTCGCATTGCAACAGCAACATCTGCTCTAGTCAGACTCCAGAGGATCATCAGAAGCAACAACATCAGCTTCTGCACCAAATACCACCTTTACAAATCCCTCGTGATATCTATCCTCCTATATGGCTGTGAATCATGGACTCTGACAGCAGAGTTAGAGAGGAGAATCCAAGCATTCGAGAACAAGTGCCACAGAAGACTCCTCAGAATATCATACAAAGAACACAAGACCAATAACTATGTGAAAGAAGAAATCAAAAAGCGTGTGGGCCCCCAAGAGCCTTTGCTCTCCATCATAAAGAGGAGAAAGCTGATGTGGTTTGGTCACACCACAAGACACAACACCCTAGCAAAAACCATCCTGCAAGGAACAGTTGAGGGCAAGAGAAGAAGAGGCCGCCAAAAGAAATCATGGGTTGACAACATCAAAGACTGGACCGCCCAACCCCTGCAACATCTCCTACTAGCCACACAAGATCGTGAAGCATGGAAAAAGATCGCTGTTGCGTCTTCTCTCATGTCCCCCCTACGTCCTTTGGGACATGGGACTGAGTGATTGAGTGAGTGAGTGAAAGGCCTTTTTACAATTCTGCCCTAAAAAAAAGAACAAACCAAGGCTAATCAAAAAAAAAGATAAAAAAAGATAAACATCAAAATTAATAGTAACTCTAAATGGAACAAATCAACAAACTTGAGAGAAACTTCATGAAGATAAAAAAAAAGACATTAAGCTTAATGCAACATCAAAACATGCTCATAGTTATATACATTCACTTGGTACGCGCACGCCGCGGGTGCGCGCGCGCGCGCACGCACACACACACACACACACACACACACACACACACACACACACACACACACACACACACACACACACACACACACACGCACACACACACACACACACACACACACACATTCATTCATTCATCATTCATTCAATCTTTTAAGCACACATGTATACATTTATATGCAAGATTAAAAGCATGCACTCACAGAACATGGATTGGTATGCCCTGATCAACTCTCAGGCGCAAGCCTGTACATATACCCTCAACCCCCCCCCCCCATCCCCCCCCACACGCAAACACGTAGGCACCCAAACAAGCACCCACACTCACTTACTCCCCCCCCCCCCCCACACACACACACTTACGCACTCACTCACTCTACTCACCAGTATAAATATACACAGCAGAAGTTCACTCCTCCACCCCCCTCCCTCTTTCTCTCTCTCTCTCTCTCTCTCTCTCTCTCCTCTCTCTCTCTCTCTCTCTCTCTCTCTCTCTCTCTCTCTCTCTCTCTCTCTCTCTCTCTCTCTCTCCCTCTCTCTCTCTCCCTCTCTCTTTTTCTCCCTCACTTACACACACACACACACACACACACACACACACACATGCATACACACACAGAGAAATACATACTACAATTATGGGTCTTCGATTATCATAGTCAATGTAAGCACTGATATCTTCATACACATTGGATTTCATTGTGTTGACTGCGAGTAGTTAGTCCCACGTATCAAAACAATGACTGTTTTACTCCTGTCTTAAATGTAGTGTACATTGGTATTCTACGAAACATCGGTGGAAGGGCATTCCCCAAACAACAGAACAGTAATCGAGACGAGACTGAATAAAAGAAAAATAGAAAAGTTTTTTTGAATGTTCATTTAGAAAATGCTTAATTTGTGAAAGTTGGAATACACTGGATGATATTTCTTTTGTAATATTATGAACATGATCCTGCCATAGGAGGCTTTCATCAGTGACTACACCAAGCAATTTGTGCGTTTTAACTTGCTTTATGTTGCTATTTTTATATTTTATTTGTAACAGAGTTTGTTTTAAAGTTTGCCGTTTTTGACGTGCACAGATTAGCATAGCTACTGTTTTGTCAGGGTGAACCAACATTGCATTCACCTCACACCAATGTTTGACTGAATCCATACTAATGTTTAAGTAATGATTGATTTCTTTAATATCATGACTAGCGTATTGTAAAGTTGTATCATCTGCAAATAAATCACAAACAACATTTTTAATGGTTAAAGGAAGATCATTTATATAAAGAGAGAATAGGAGTGGACCTAGGACTGAGCCTTGTGGCACACCACAGGGTATGATTTTCATGGAAGAGGTAACCCCATTAGCATAAACTGACTGAGTTCGGTTTGATAAATAGGATTTAAAAAACATTACCGCATTTTCATCTAAACCATACAACCCAAGCTTATGTAACAAGATATGATTTATTAAGTCGAAGGCCTTTGTTAAATCAATAAAAAGGACACCCACTGCCTTTCTGTTATTGATTTCTCGCAGCCATGAATCAGTAATCGTACATAGTGCTGTTTCATACGAGTGGTACCTTCTGAAACCTGACTGATTGGAATGCAAAAGGTCTTTTCATTCATTGAAAGATGACAGGTGTTTATGGATATGCTGTTCAAGAGGTTCAGAGATGCTAGATAGAAGTGAAATGGGTCTACAGTTATTTACATCATCTACGTTCCCTTTTTTGTGTAAAGGGATCACTTTAGCATATTTAAATGCTTCGGGATCGTTATGCTTAGATACACAAAGATTATAGAGATAAGTGAGAGTCTACAATGTGAAATGCCGAGAGTTTCAGTATTTTAGGGCTAATACTATCAAAGCCGCATGAGTTTTTATTTTTTAAAGACTGTAAATAAGATAAGACTTCATGAATAGACAATAAGGGAACAGAAAATTTTGTGTTTCCTTTTCCTTTGCAAAAGTCTATTAAGATATTTTAATCAAAAGTTGTGATATTGCTATCAATGAGTTTACTTCCAATGCTAGCAAAATGATTATTTAAAACATTAACAGGGATGTGACAGTCTTCACGTGAAGTACTAGATTTAGAGAGTTGACGAATAGCAGACCAGATTAAGCATCCATTGCTTTTATCTTGAACTAATTTTTGGAAGAAACAATGTTTAGATTTTCTAATCATATACTTGACTATATTGCGCTTTTTCTTGTATTCCTCATGAAGACCACGTTTCTTTAAGTCATCTCTGTGATTGATTGCTTGTAAAATTTCTTGGGTGAGCCAGCCAGGCAAAATTTTTGATTTCACGCGTCTTTGAAGTAGGGGAATATGCTTGTTGACACTGCTTAAGAAAAGTGATGTCCAAATGGAAAGGGCATCATCTACATCAGTGTGGCTAAAAATATTGGAGAAAGGCGCAGAAGCAAGATCAGAGTAAAATGCATGCAAATCCAATCTTTTTAATGAACGAAAGGTGATTGTTACATGATTAGTTTTAGGAATTCTAAAGTCAGCTTTGCTCCAGGTGACACAGATGGCATTGTGATCGCTAATCCCTACTGTAGGCACACATATTTCTTTAAGAGAAGTGACCTCAGATGAATAAATGTGGTCTAGAAGAGTACTTGATTTTGACGTCCCTCTTGTGGGACACATAATACATTGTAAAAGATTAAAAGACGTAAAGATGCTGAGCCACTGGGGGTGGGGTTGAAATAGATCTATATTAAAATCACCAAGTAATAATATTTCTTTCCCTGAGAGCCAAACATTGCCCATCATTTCACAAAAATCATCAAACCAGCTGGAGGTGCTCTTGGGGTGTATATAAATGAAACCCACAAGAACTGACCTATCTGATTTTTTAGAAGAACAAATTTCCATCCATACTGATTCAATGTTGAAATGAGACAAATCACTACGCATTTTATAAGAGACATTATTTTGGATATATACGACAATACCAGTTTGCTGGGCTTTCATAAGGTCTTTCCGAATAACATCATACCCAGGAATTGAAATTGCACTATCAGTAATACGGCTGTTTGTCCATGTCTCTGAAAAACCAAAAATATGGAATTGTTTGTTTTCATTGTTTATAATTTTTGACACGTCAGATACTTTATATTATTGATAAGGTGACAAATATTTAGGTGACCTACTCGCAGTTCATCATTGTGAGGCCAGTTTTGAACATTGCTACATATAGCCATCAAACATTAAGAGATAATTCTACCTGGAATAAGTACACAAAGTAACTAAGTAGATCTAGATCTAGAGGTTAGGAGGCATTATTACATTGGTATTATCAAAAAACAACAAAAAGATTCTTCTCATTGGAAAGAATGGTAGTGTTTGCTTATCAAAAATTTGACAATGATTTGACAAGAATGATGTGGCGACGGCCCTACACACACGCACACACACACACACACACACACACACACACACACACACACACACACACACACACACACACACACATCCACACACACACACAAATCAAATCAAATCAAATTTTTATTTCCAGATGATACATTGAGTAAGCATCAATTTGCTTTTTTTCATCAAGCCATCTATCTAAAGAAAAGAACAAAAAAAAAAAAAAAAAAAAGAAAAAAAAAAAAAAAAAAAAAAGCAGAAAAACCCTAACAAATAAACAAACAAAAAAGGGAAAAAAAAAAAAAACAAACAGAAAAAAACATTTCACCAACATTAATTAGCTAACATGATTTCAACAGCCTTAAAAACCAAAATACGCCTATAGATAATACAAACAACAACAATAACAACAAAAATAACCAAAAAACCCCCCATTCAAAAGCCCCCCCCCCCATATATATATATATATATATATATATATATATATATATATATATATATATATATATATATATATATAGACAGGGTCCGCGCGCTCGTCCACACAGCACGTATGTACGTACGCGCATGCACATATTTAAAGTTTTACAAAATCATATAGTGTCAAACAAGCAGCTTATATCAGTTACAATGTCACCAAACCGTTATTTAAGACTTTAAAAAAAAGATTCCATGAAATGTGAAATAGCAATTTATGTCGGATTACAATATCTCCATACTTCAGTTCATACTTTATATATTAGAAGGAAGAAATGGAAAAAAAAAACAACAAATGCAACAATACCATATGATAATACCCATCACCACTGAGAGGAAATAACATATACACTAACAAACATACAATCAAACAAGCAAAAAACAAACAAAAACAACAAAAATCCAAACAAATAAAATAAACAAAAACAAAAACAGGGGGGGGGGGGGGGGGGGGGCGGGGCGGGACGGGGGGTATCAAGGAGGAAGGGGGAAAACACAAACAGCAAACAGAAGATTTATAGTAATGATTTATGCTTATATCAATAAATAAAAATCCCTGCACATACGAACAAATACAAAAAACACAAAAAAACAAAGCAAAACAAGACAAAAACAAAAAAAGAAAATGAAAAGAAAAGCCTTAACCACTAACTAAAATAATATAAATGTAATAGTGCTAATATTTCCATTAATGAAAGTAACAAAATAAATTAAAAAACCGTTTATACTGAAACTATTGAACTGGGTAAGAAAAACTGCATGAAAAAATGTCTCCAATCTAGTCATCAGATCAGTGGTTTGGTTTTCTCCTTTTGAATTTGCAGAATGTACCGTGTTTACATACATCACTTATACCCTATCCTGTTCATAAATAAGTTTTTTAAAAAACAACAAACAAACAAAAAACCTTTCTCCTCCTTTTCACCCTTCCACAAACATATAGAGCAAGCAAGGTGTAGATTTTTCAGTCACAATAAACCACACGTGAGAGATTTTTAGGGTGAGCAGAGAGTACCAATATCTTTAATCTAATTTAAATATGGTTGATTGGATTCATGTTTAGTTCTTAAACATTTCTGCATAAGCCCATTGAGTGATTTTTCAACTGATTTTTTAACTGATTTTTATTTTTGATACATTTTAAACGTTTTGGGAGCTTGTTTCATAAGTCACCACCTGAATATAAGAAGCCTCTTTTGTAAAGATTGTTTCTGGGTCTGGAAAATGTTAGTAGATGGTTATGCCTGTGCTAATTAATTTTGAATCTATTGGTGATCTTGAGAGGGGCATTTCCATTGACAACTTTTTGTACAAATAGAGCTTTATTGAAATAAAGCCTGTTTTGGAATGTAAGAATATTTATTTGCTTATAATCATTGATTGTTAGGGAGCTTGATTTTAATAGGACAAGTTTTAGTGCTCTTTTATATAATCGATGAATGAATTTCAAATTAGTTTCACTGCAGTTGTCCCAAAGAGATGAGGCATAGTCAACTATAGGCAAGATATGTCCACAAAAAAGAGTTTGCGTGAATGATTATCTAGAAAGTGTTTTATTTTTGATAACTGACGTACATTATTTGTAAAACGTTTTCCCAGTGCCATCACATGGTCAGTCCAAGTAAGATTTTTGTCAAAAATTACACCAAGAATTTTGTGAGTCAACTTCTTCAATAATTTTTTGATCTATCAACAGAGGTTGAAGTTTACTTTTCATTTCATTTTTTGCCTCACACACACGCGCGCGCGAGGGGAATGGGATGGCCTAGTGGTAAGAAGATTGCGCTCGGAATTTGACAACCCGGGTTTGAATCCCGCTCAAGGGGATTTTTCCTTTGGAGTTAACATCAGTGCTGACTCCGCTCTCCCCAAGTCTTCGGATGAGACTAGAAACCGAGGCCCCGTGTGTGGATGCACGCAAAACATAAATCATGTTCCACTTTTCGAAAGACTAGGCCATTGTGTACCAGTTGGAAAAGATGACAAACTTTACAAAACCGCTTTTACACGGGGACTGGATGTAAAAAACACACGAGAGCTGATTCCATTATCTTCGTAACAAAAGGATAAATGAATAAATAACACACACACACACATACACGCACACACGCACACACACACGCACACACGCACGCACGCACACACGCACGCACACACACACACACACACATACACACACACATACACACACACACACACACACACACACACACACACACACACACACACACACACACACACACACATATTTCTTCTACAAACACATACATATTAAGAATTCGAACTGTGTACAAGCATTGGGATTCTTTCATGTCACAAGTCCACCTTTCTGTTTT
>JASPKP010002535.1:7500-10000 GCA_030674155.1 Stramonita haemastoma
GAGAGAGAGAGAGAGAGAGAGAGAGAGAGAGAGAGAGAGCAAGAGAGAGAGAGAACAATGAACAATGAACAAGATTATTCTTCAGGCCACCAGCCCCAAGAATGGGGGTAAACAAAGCATAGTAAAGCAAATAAAGCAAAACCAGAATAAAAACCTCATGACATATGTGGCAACTGCCAAACATATCAGAGAGAGAGAGAGAGAGAGAGAGAGAGAGAGAGAGAGAGAGAGAGAGAGAGAGAGAGAGAGAGAGAGAGAGAGAGAGAGAGAGAGAGAGAGAGAGAGAGAGAGAGAGAGAGAGAGAGACCCTTGTCAGGGGAGATGACTGTCACGGATTCCCTCCCTTCCTTCACTGCTTGCACCCATTCCCCATAAACCCGCAGGTCTTTAACGGTCTAAGTCTCTCTCTGGCATCTGGAAAAGAAAGTCGGGCAGCAGTAGTAGCAGCAGCAGCAGCAGCAGTGATAATGACAACAACAACAACAGCAACAACAACATCAGCAGCAGCAACAGCAACAACAACAGCAGTAGCAGCGATAGCTGCAATAACAACAATAAGAATAACAGCAGCAATAGCAAAGGGAACAAAAACAATAACAACAGTGACAACAACAGCAGCAACAGCAGCAACAACTATAGTAAACAACAGCAGCAACAACAACAACAACAACAACAACAACAAGAGCAATGGTAATTTGCTAAGAGTTCCTGCTACTACTACTACTACTACTACTACTACTACTACTACTACTACTACTACTACTACTACTACTATACTGCTGCTGCTGCTGCTGCTGCTGCTGCTGCTCTGCTGCTGCTGCTGCTCTGCTCTCTACTACTACTATACTACTACTACTACTACTACTACTACTACTACTACTACTACTACTACTACTACTACTACTACTACTACTACTACTACTACTGCTGCTGCTACCTCTGCTCCTACTACTACTACTACTACTACTACTACTACTACTACTACTACTACTACTACTACTACTGCTGCTGCTGCTGCTGCTGCTGCTGCTGCTGGTACTACTACTACTACTGCTGCTGCTGCTGCTGCTGATGCTGGTACTACTACTACTACTACTACTACTACTACTACTACTACTACTAACTACTACTACTAACTACTACTACTACTACTGCTGCTGCTGCTGCTGCTGCTGCTACTACTACTACTACTACTACTACTACTACTAACTACTACTACTACTACTACTACTACTACTACTGCTGCTGCTGCTGCTACTTCTGCTGCTGCTGCTGCTGCTGCTGCTGCTGCTGCTGCTGCTGCTCCTCCTCCTCCCCTCCTCCTCCTCCTCCTCCTCCTCCTCCTCCTCTACTACTACTACTACTACTACTACTACTACTACTACTACTACTACTGCTGCTGCTGCTGCTGCTGCTACTTCTGCTCCCTGCTGCTGCTGCTGCTGCTGCTGCTGCTACTGCTACTACTACTACTACTACTACTACTACTACTACTACTACTACTACTACTACTACTACTGTTGCTGCTGCTGCTACTGCTGCTACTGCTACTACTTCTACTACTACCACTACTACTACTACTACTACTACTACTACACTACTACTACTACTACTACTACTACTTGACTTGCCTTGTCTTTCATTACCCTGCCTTGCCCTGCCTTGCCTTGCCTTACCTTACCTTAGTTTGCCTTGCCCTGCCTTGCCTTGCCTTACCTTACCTTACCTTGCCTTGCCTTGCCTTGCCTTGCCTCGCCTTGCCTTACCTTACTTTACCTTGCCTTGTCTGGCCTTACCTTGCCTTGCCTTGCCTTACCTTACCTTACCTTGCCTCGCCTCGCCTCGCCTTACCTTGCCTTGCCTTGCCTCGCCTCGCCTCGCCTCGCCTCGCCTCGCCTCGCCTTACCTTGCCTCGCCTCGCCTCGCCTCGCCTTACCTCGCCTCGCCTCGCCTCGCCTCGCCTCGCCTTACCTTGCCTTGCCTTGCCTTATTTTACCTTACCTCGCCTTGCCTCGCCACGCCTCGCCTCGCCTTGCCTTGCCTTGCTTTACCTTTCCCAAAATGAAAAATCAAAATGAACAAGCAATCCCCGAGCACATGTCCGACTATCCTGTCTCTTAATCCACCACGTTGTTGCTCAACCCTGGGGGGGGGGGGGGGGGGGGGGGCACATGTAGCCCATTTATTGCTATCTTTCCGTGACTCGCCGACTATTCACATCATGGACGAGATCTGCGTTCATTATTTTGGAATCTTCTGCATGGCTTTGCACGCAAACTGTCCATCTTCAACTTTGCAGCTAGAGGATAGGAGAGAAATACAAGAAGGCCAAGCAACCAGTCAGGCAAGCTACCACCCACCCACTTGACCCCTCGACCGTCCAACCAGTCAACCAGCCAACCAACCAACCAACCAACCAGCTAGCTAGCCATCCAAGAAACTAACCAACCAACCAACCAACCAACCAGCCAACCAGCCAACCAACCAACCAAGCAAACAA
>JASPKP010002535.1:20000-22784 GCA_030674155.1 Stramonita haemastoma
ATCCCGAAAAGGGGGGGTGGATGTAAAAAAGCCCACAATGCTTATCTATTATCCTCGAAAAAAAATACTTTGCCTTGCCTTGCCTTGCCTTGCTTTCTCTCTCTCTCTCCCCTTTGCCCTTTGTCTCTGTCTCTGCTGTCTGTCTGTCTGTCTGTCTGTCTGTCGTCTCTTCTTTCTCTCTCTTTTCCTGTCTCTCTCTCTCTCTTATCTCCTTTCTCTCTGTGTGTGTCTCTGCTCTGTTTTCTTTTTCTCTGGTCTCTCTGTCTCCTTCTTCTGTCTCTATCTATCTATCTAAATAATCTATCTATCTAACTATCTACTATCTATCATCTATCTATCTATTATCTACTATTTCTACTATCTATCAATCTACTATCTATCTATCTATTATCTAGCACTATCTATCTATCTATCTCATTTCCTTCCTTTCCCTTTCCTTTCCTTTTTCCTTTCCAACTTCCAGTTACATATCATCCTAAATTATTATGGAAATGTTTTAGTTGTTATGTTGGATTAAAATTGTATTCTTACCATTTGAATACAGAAATTATTTGATGAAGCTTTGGTGTTTAAAAGGTTTTTATGTTATTTTTTATGTATGGTTTTCTTCCCCCTTTTTTGCCTACTTTGCTTGTTTTCCCCTCCACACGCACACACTTTCACGCACTTTCCCTTCATCTTCAATTATATACTTTTATCTTTTGGTGTAAGAATTTGATAAAAAAACTGATTTATAAAACCTTTTATGTTGTTTTGCTCCTATTTGAATTTTTTTTAAAAATTTTACCTTTTGTTTTTTTGTTTTGCTTTCGGATTTTTTTTTCATTGTTGTTAGGCTTTGGCCACATTATGACTTATAGGTTTCATTGATGTAATTATTATTCACAGAAGCAAACACCCACCACACACAACACACAAAACACACACACACACACACACACAAAACCCCACACAAAACCACATACCACCCACACGTTTTTTAAATAATTATCATGTACCAGTTAGGATGACGCTTTTTGTTGAATGTATCCCGTTTTCTTCTTTTAAATATTGATTGAACTGCTGTTGGTGGTGATGCGGTAAGTGGGGGTGGGGGGGGGTTCTTAGCTTTTTTCCCTGATCAGGTCAAGGGCCGGATAAAAAAAAGTAGGTAATGCTTACTCTGAAACCCCTTTAAAAATAAAGATTATTCAAAATAAAGATTATAAAGATTACTCTTTTTCTACTCTCCTTCTCCTCCCCCCTTCTCCTCTCTCTCCTCTCTTCTCTCTCCTCTCTTCCTCTCTCTCTCTCTCCCTCCCTCTCTCTCTCTCTCTCTCCTCAAAATCTCATTGATTCTTATTCATATTTTTTTTCTGAAGGGGTGCCTTTTAATAACATCCCCCTTAATATTGTATCTCGTCTTATTCCTTCCTGGGTTGTTCTTTCTCCCCTTTATCAAAAAAACAAACAAAACAAAACAAAAACAAAAAAAACTTATCAAAATCTTATTTTTTATGGGTCTTATTTGATGGTAGATGGGGTGGATTGATGTTTTCATCATTTAACCTCATCATATTCTCATGTTTGCTCTTTAATTATTGCGCCTTTTGTGTTTTTTTTTTTTTTTTTTTTTGTTTTTTGTTTTTTGTTTTTTTTTCTTTTATTCAAATCAAAATCATCCATTTTATTCTTACTTTTTTTTCGTTTCTAAATGAGTGCCTTTTATAACATTACCTTAATATTGTATCTCTTGTTATTTCTTGCCTGTTGTTTGTACTTGTAGGTTCCTTACTTTTGGTATTTGGATCATTATAATTGTTGTTGTGTATTGAGGCTTTTTTACTTAATTTTATCCCTGAAAAAAGGCGGGGACTGGATTTAAAAAACACACGGTGCTTATCTATTATCCTCGAATAAAAGAATTTTGCCTTGCCTTTGCCTTTGTCTTTAGACCAAGCGAACTTTTTGCATGATATCTTTTGGCACACATACCTGTGACATAACTCACGACCGTGGGCATTGAGGTCAGAAAGCAAGTGAATGGAAAGCTTACCACGGACTTATCGTTTGTGGTTTGTCTGGATTGTATTTTGTTTTTATCTCCACCCTCGTCAGCCCGTCCCTTTACAATGGGCAAAGCTTTACGCAATGCATTTTGTAGCAAGTGCCAGAGGCCAAACCGGACTGAGCACTTTGTTGTATCATGTACCTGACTCTGGATCTCTATCTTTGTACCATGACGTGGAATCCATGCATGAAGATCTTTGGGCTGCAACGTATTTTGTTTTCTTCTTGTTGTTTTTGTTCAATTTGGTTTTTTGTGTTTGCCCCAATCCCCTTCCCCACTGTCCCCTTGTGAATGGGCTGAAAAGCTAAATGGACGCTCCACCACAAATGAGTCGCTTAGCACATTACCTAATTTTGCGCTAGGAGCCTTTAAAGGCAGGTGGGGGTCAAGTTTTCAATTTTGGATTTTGATTATTATAGACTGATCTGTTTATTTACCTTATAATAAATATCAAGGCAAAATTGTTATTCCTTTTGCTTTTAAATGTGTTTTGAAAATACCAAAGCACTCATTCTGACAACCTGACTAAAATAAAAATTGCCCGTTTCTCATTTTGTCCCATCCCCGTCTATCATTTCAATTTGTAATAATGTTGCACAGAATTTCCGATTTTCAATCTGTTTTTTGTATTTGATAGCCACTTTATTGCATATTAAAAAAGTCAATAACTTAAAATTGACCTAGGGCCTCGCTATTTGTGGTGGAGCGCACAAATCACAATAAACTATTGTCAT
>JASPKP010002536.1:0-12500 GCA_030674155.1 Stramonita haemastoma
ACTGCTTTAAAAAAACTTTTCTGACCCTTTTTTATAAAAAAAAATTTCATTTTCCCCTTTTTTCCCAAAACCCCAAAGGGGAAAAAAATTTTTTCCCGCCCCCCGGGGACCTTTCGGGACAAAGATTTTTTTAAAAAAAAGCAAGATATCTTTTTTTTTTAAAGGGGTTTTGGGGGCCGGGGGGAAAAGGGGGTTTTTCCCCAGGGGGCTCAGGACGCCAGGGGGCACGATTTCACAGGTGGGATGCTACTGCATTTTTCGGGAGGTAATTTTTTTTAAACCCCCCCTTTTCTAATGGGGGAAAACACACATCACAAAATCCCCCTCATTCCCCCGCTTGCTTACAAAATGGACATAAAACCCTAGGGGTCATCTACATTTTTTTTCCCACGTTTTTTAAATTTTTTGGGGAAGGGGTTATATCGTTCCCCGGGGGGCCTAAATTTAGACATAATTCTTTTCAAATTTTTTTTTCAAAAAAAAGGGTTTTCAACATCGGGTTTAAAAACATAAAAAAAACTTAGGATTTGTCCATACTTTTGATATTTTTCCCCACTGTTTTGTGAAATGATTTTTCCGCAAAAAAACCAATCTCCTTGTAAAAAAAAGTTTTCCCCCCCTCCCCCCGGGAAAAAGAAAATTTTTGTGTTAGAATAATAGGAAGCCGAAAAAACCCCCCTTTGCCCCCCCTTTTTTTCCCCCTTTTAAAAACCCGGCCAAGTGTCCACCCCCGTTTTTCGGGGTTTTTTTTTGGGGGGGGCCCCCCCAAAAAAAACCCTTTTTTTAAAAAAAAACCCCCCCCCCAAAAAAAAAAAAAAAAAAACCCAACCAAAAAAAAAAAAAAAGAAAACCCAGCCCTTTTTTTTGATAAACCTGGGGGGTGATTTAAGTATTCTGCTTATGGGGGGGAACGATTATTTTTTTAGGGGCTTGTTTGAAAGTGGTATAAGGGGTCCATTAATTTTTCCCCCAAAAAAACCCGGGAATAAACTGTCAATTTCTGACCCCTTGATGGGAAAAAACCCCGATCCCAAACCAAGTTCACCTAAACAGGTAGGTCCCGGGGGCCCCCCAGTTTTTTTTTTCCTTTAGCATGAAACCCTCATGGAGTATATCGAAATTTTTAAAAAGGTAGCCAGAGAGATTAAAAATTTTTTATTAATTTTTTAATGTTTCTTTTTTTTTATTCAGAGAGGTAGAGAGAGAGAGGTGTTTAAAAAACCCCAAAAATTCAGGGTTTTAAAATTAAAATTTAAAGGCGTTTTTCCCAAAAAATTTTTTTGGGGTTATTTTTTCTCCTTTAATTCAACGTTTTTTTTAAAACCCCCGGGGGAAAATTTTAAAAAAAATATGGTGGAAAGTGTGTGTGTGGGTGCCCCGCCGCGTGGGGGTTTTTGGGGTTGTGTGAGTGTGTAGGGGGATGTTTTTTTTTAAAAAATTTTTGCCCCCTTTCATGCATTTTTCACGACTCATGGTGCGCACGTATGCATGCTTTATGTGCGTGTATGCACCCCCGCCCCCCATTACGTGCTTTTCGTGCATACAAGCTGTCGTACGACGTTGCTTAGGGGGGACACAAAAGCACATGCCTGGGCAACCCCAATCCCATCTCCTGAAACCCCCCCCCCCCCCCCCCCCCTTTGCATGCAGTGTGGGGTGAGGGGGGGCGGGATTTTTGGGGGAAAAAAAGGCTAGATGCGGTACAAATAAACTGTGATATTCTATAGACTTCCTGCTATGAAGGAAAGATGTATGAAGAAGTGTTCTGAAAAATTTAGCATGGCTGCTGTTGAACTCTCTCTTGAGCAACATAATCAGGGCATGTTTTCCCCATCTCTTTTCAATAGACTGTTCCTTATAGTCTCCTCAGTCAATTATATACAGGACAGGCAGACAGAAAGGACATATTACATACATACATACATACATACATTCATTCATGCATGCATACATACATACCTTACATTAGATACTTTACATACATACGTACGTACGTACGTACGTACGTACGTACGCTAAGTAGTAGTACGTACGTACGTAGTACATATCATACATACAAACAGGCAGGCAGGCAGAACAGGGAGGCAGGGCAGGGCAGGCAGGCAGGAGACAGGACAGGCAGGCAGGCAGGGCAGGCAGGCAGGCAGGCAGACAGACAGGGACAGACAGACAGGACAGTCAGGCGGCAGGCAGGCAGGAGGCAGGCAGACAGACCAGACAGACAGCAGACAGACAGGCAGGCAGGCAGGCCAGGCAGACAGGCCGGCAGTCAGGCAAGGCAGACAGGCAGGCAGGCAGGCAGAGGCAGACAGACAGAAGGACAGGCAGGCAGACAGGCTGACAGCAGACAGGACAGACTGCACAGGACAAGCAGGCAGGCGGCAGGGCAGGCAAGGCAGGCAGGCAGAACAGACAGACAGACAGGGACAGACAGACAGACAGGCCTCTTTGATGGCAGGTCCTTTGGACCTCTTTTCAGAATGAATTTTTCCTCTTTTTTAATGTTCCTGCTCTAATCCCTTTCTTTTCCCTGATTGGAATGGCTTTGGCCTTCACACCCCCCCCCCCCATCTTCTTCCACTTCTTCTGCCTGTCTGATGTTATCATTCCCTTCCACCTTTTTATTTAAAACCTTATTTCTCAGTTCAATTTTTGTCGGATGTTAAGACATCACGTGTCTAGGGGACCGCTAAAACTCAGGGGTTGTTCAGGCACACATGTTTAATCCTGTTCGCTTTTCGTAAGAGTAGGCATTGTGTGCCGGTGGGAACAGACGAAAATTAAATCCACACCAATGAATAACACAGGACTGGATGAAAAAAGCACATGAGGCTTATTCCCATTTATCTCGATATAAAAGAATAATTAAAAAAAAAAAGTTTTAAAGCAACTTTTGCATCTTACTTGTATATGACGGGCGTTGCTGAAGTGAGAAAGAGAGACGCTGTAGAGTAATGCAACGTAGATGGAGATATACGTGGAGAAAAGCCGAAGGACTTACGACATCATAATCAACACAGCATAACCACAATCCTTAGGCTATCACAATTCATGGTCAGGTCTTTGATAAAGAGAAAGTAGGAGGTAAACACTTCCACACAAGCTCTGAACAGATACACATGAGTGCTAGATGAAAACCCTGGCCTACGATTTGTCTGAAGGTGATTTCTCGTGAATTAAATAAACAGAAAGTAATTAGATTGATCGATGACCAAATGATTTAAGTTGTCCCCGAAGTCGGAATCGCGGTTTCCTTAGGGGGCTAGTAGCACAATCTGACATTGGTGAACCTAGAAGAAGCTCTAGCCGAATTAAACAAAAAAAATTATTATTTTTTTCTTATACCAAAAGTCAAGTTTTCAAGGACAAAATGCAAAGACAGATATCCGAAGACTGTTAAACTCACCTAGATGCAGACAGATCTCCAGTTGAGTGTCATCAGATATTTTATATTGTGGCAGTTATGGTTCATGGAAATAATCTAGACAACGGGTAAATAAACAGTGTTAGAAAAGGTCATAGACAAAACCCTGAGGGGGACGCCATACCTTATAGATAAGCTAATGGCGGACACCAAACCCTAAACTGACAATACTCCGAGTTGATACTGGGGACAGAGAGGAGGCCACCCAGACAGGAGCTGAGGGTGAAACACCCCAGGGTCAACAAGCTGTAGTCATGTGCAGAAGTGGACAGGACGATAATGCCCCGTATCAAAAGCTGCCCACACATCTAGAAGAGCAAGAACGGAAACCGTTGCTGGTGTCTGCACTGAAAAGTCATAATGTTGTGACTATTCTAGCAGTACTTATGCTGTGTGGACCTTTAACTGGAAAATGTTTTTATGTATGTTTTTCCTCATGTAAGAAAAAATTGTCTGTATTATGATTTTCCTCATTTTCGTTTGCAGTCTGATTCACATGAAAGTGTTTTTTCCAGGATTTTAATTCTTTTTGGTTGAGTTTTCCCTGATTGTTGAATAACTTTCTCCTTTTTCGAAGAAAACTTTCTGTACCATCTACTTTTTTCTGTGTTGTGGCTCCTCAAGCTTTCGTGCACGTTTCCAGACTGTGTGAAGAAGCTCTATTGACCACAATCAGCTTTCCTGTGCTGCTGTACACACACAGCTGTCAAGCAGCGCAGAGCTGATCGTGGAGTGAATGCTTTGCGAATACCAATGATACTGTCCCCTCCATTTTTTACCCCCGGGCAAACCAATGTTCTTGTAGTCGATGAATTGGTTTACAAACTACCCCATTTCTCTGTCATCTGATTTCCCCAGTCTTTTTCTTCCGTGTTTCTTCATTCGTTTCGCAAATTGAAAAACCTGGATTGAATAAAGTGAGGATAAATATGTGGCCGAGGTCTTTTGTGTTCATTTATTGCAAACGTTTCAGTTTCTATATTTTAACGCGTGTATTGATTAAACAAATATCAGTTGTTTTTGAATTTTTTACAATCATTATTTGCTCATTATTTTGTGTTTTCGATTCGTTTGATTCTAATTGATTTGATTCTATAATTTTTAGTTTATGTCTGTTATTTATTTCTAACATCAGTTCTATCTCATGCGTTTAATTATTTTCTATCAACTAAAAAAAACCCTCCCAAACAAATAAACTGTTTTAAGGCAATCAGAGGTGTGTGTGTTGTGTGTGTGTACATGCGTGGCGTTGCATGCGTGCGCGCGCGTGCGTGCGTGCGGGTGTTGTAATTTTATGTGCGTACGTCCTGTTGCTTGTGTGCGTGCGTGCGTGGGTATATGTTTTATGTGGTACGTTAGTCTGCATACGAAAAAATATAGAAGGGCTATGTTTTTTCTCTTCATCGAATGTTCCTCATTTAGCAGACTGATCTACCTGGTCCATGTTTTCGATCTTTTCTTTTATTTGTTGATATTTTAGAAATGTAGTACATTCTGCTGTGCTTTGTCATCTGCCACTAAAAAATCTCTGTCTCTGTCTGTCTCCTTCTAAGCCTCTGTCTGTCTGTCTGTCTGTCTGTCTGTCTGTCTGTCTGTGTACTTGGCTGTCTATTCGTCTGTTCTGCTTCATGCCTCTGTTGTTTGTCTGTCTGTCTGTGTCTGCCTGTCTCTTTGTCTCTTAAATCTTTAGTCACAGGTTTTGGGAACGGACCAATTTTCGTGACAATTGAACATTTTCATGTGAGTGGTTTTGTGTGCTTTTTTGTTTTGTTTGTGGTTTGTTTAGTTTTTTTTCAACTAGTTACAGCTTCAGTCAGTCAAGCAGCTTCATTCTTTTTTGTGAATGAAATCATTAGTTTTATCTCTCTCTCTCTCTCTCTCTCTCTCTCTCCTCTCTCTCTCTCTCTCTCTCTCTCTCTCTCTCTCTTCTCTCTCTATCTCTCTCTCTCTCTCTCTCTTCCCCCCCTCCCTCTCATCCCTCTCTCTCCTACTCTCCCCCCCCTTCTCTCTCAGCTGTCTCTGTTTCGTTCTTCTTTGCTTTCTCTGCACGTTGCGGGGCCGGTGTGATGAGGACAGGCTGACAAGGCTGGTAGGCAGCACTGCCCGCCTGCAGAGGGGGTCCATTCACAGCCGAGTCCATGGCGCTGACAGCTCTGAGGGAGTGAAGAGTGGTGGGAATTTCTGTGAATACAAACCACGATGTCATCTCTCTCCACTAGAAAAAAATCGAAACTAACAAAAGCAAGCCGCCCTTCCCTCCCTCCTCTCTCCCCGGAGACCCCCCCCTCCTCTCTTCCCCCTCCCTTCTCCCCCTTCTCTCCCGGAGAAACATCTGCCCCCTCTCTCTTCCCCTCCCTTCTCCCCCTTCTCTCCCGGGGAAAACCAGCTCCCCTCTCTCACCCCTCCTTCTCCCCCTTCTCTCCCGGGGAAACACCAGCCCTTCCCCCTCCTCCATCACCACTTTATTACATTTATGTATTTTGCTTGGATGTTGATTCTTCTATTTTCTCCCGCATGACAAACATATGGCATGCAATACGCATGCAGCTACACACCACACACCACATGTACTCAAACACACACACAACACAACACGAAACACACACACACACACCACACACACACACACACACCACACACACACCCAACCACACACACACACAACCACACACACACACACACACATGTATGCATACACATGCATGCACGGCTTGACTGCCACAGGATGCAGTCACTCTGGACACACCTGTTGGAGGAGTTTCCTCCCTGGAATCGACATCAACACTGACTCCAATCCCCTAGAAAGTCCTTCTGAGGAGGACTACCAACCAAGGGACCCAGTTTTCGAATGCCACCTGAACACCCTTGAAAACATGTTAAAACTGTTTCGCTTTTGGGAAGAGTGCTCAATTGCGTGGCGAACTTTTACTTAACCCCCCCACCCCAAACGCGCATCAATTGGTGTCGTAGTTACTCACATGATCCCCGAAGTGGAGTACGGCAGCCTCACTGGGGGGGGGGGGGGGGGGGGGCAAACCAGGCGACAGACGTGAAAGACAGCAGGTTTTTACCTGAGCGTGAATAAGTCTTTACTACTGGGGTCAGACTCGGCCATCCAGACCACAAGGTCAATACTCTCACTGACCACTATGCGCTACTGCCCCCTCCTCCTCCCTCCCTGCCTATGGATTCCCCTTTATTTCTCTCTACTTGAATGGACAACATTACACACTTCATACTGACCGCCAATCCCTCCCATCTCCCCCCTCCTCGAATTCCTTCTTTCCTATCAGTGGTCTGGAAGGCTTTTTCAGCCAGCATCTCACCCCTCTCTCCATCCTCCCACCTCGTCCTCCACCCACCCCTCCTCCCCCCCTCCAAGTCTATTGCCTCGTGCAGAGAAGGAAAATTATTGTCATGAAAGAGGAGAGAGAGAGAGTGAGAGAGCACGCAAGGAGATGAGAGAGAGAGACCGATCAGATGAGAGACGAGAGAGATGGAGGGAGAGGAGAGAGAGAGGAGAGTGGTGGTGTGTGTGGGTGTGTGTGTGTGCAGTGTGTGTGTGTGTGTGTTTGTGTGAAGGGTTGTGAAGATACGATCTGGATGGATGGATCGGATGGATGGATGGATGGAATGGGATGGATGGTGCTGTGTGTCTGCTGGCTGCTTTTGTCGCTGTGTTCTCCCTGGCTCCTTATTTCGCATGTTTTATTTTATTTTATTTATTCTTTAAATCGTAGGATAATGGATTAAGCACTCATGTGCTTTTTTTTTTACATCCAGTCCCCATGTGCATGCAGATTGTAAATCCTTCGTCATAGTTCCACTCGGCACACAAAGGCAACTCTTACGAAAGCGGAACTGCATTTGACGTTGGCGCACAAGATGTACTATGTGGTTTGCTCATGGCGGCCTTCGGATTATAGTCACATCCGAATGGACTTGTTGATGTGTGTGTGTGCGCGGGCACGCGCGGCGCGCGCACGCGAGTGTGTGTGTGTGCGCGGTGGTGTGCATGGTCGTGTTGTTGTGAGTTGCGTGTGTGATGTGGTATGTGTGTGTGTGTGTGTGGTGTGTGTGTGTGTGTGTGTGTGTGAGTGTGTGTTTGAGAGTGTGCTTGTGTGATTTTGTGTGTGTGTGGTGCGTGCGTGCGTGTTGTGAGTTTATGTGTTTGAGAGCGTGCTTGTGTTTTGTATGTGTTCGTGAAGCGTGTGTGTGCTCGTGCGCGTGGGTTTGTTTGTGTGGGTCTAATCTGTCTGTCTGTCTCCTCTTTCACCATCAATACACTATCTTCTGTCCGTCTGCTGTCTGTCCTTACCATCAAACACTATCTCTGTCCGTTCTGTCTGTCTGTCCTTACCATCTAACACTATCTCTGTCCGTCTGTCTGTCTGTCCTTGACCATCAAACACTTTCTCTGTCCGACTGTCTGTCTGTCCTTACCATCAAACACTATCTCTGTCTGTCTGTCTTGTATGTCCTTACTCTTCAAACACTATCTCTGTCCTGTCTAGTCTGTCTTCTTTACCATCAAAACTATCTCTGTCTGTCTGTCTGTCTCTCTTACCATCAAACAGTATCTCTGTCTGTCTGTAAGTCCTCTCTTTACCATCAAAACACTTCTCTGTCTGTCGGTCTGTCTCTCTTACCATCAAACACTATTCTGTCTGTCTGTCTGTCTCTCTTTACCATCAACACTATCTCTGTCTGTCTGTCTGTCTCTCTTTACCATCAAACACCTATCTCTGTCTGTCTGTCTGTCCGTCCGTCTGTCTGTCTCTTTCTTCCCCCTATCTCTCTCACGTGTTTTCTCTGTGAACCTGTCTGTATGTCGTGAGTCTGTGTCTGTTTGTCTGTCTGTCTGGTCTCTTTATCTCTCTTTCTACACCAACCACTCATCTCTGTCTGTCTGTCTGTCCGTCTGTGTCTGTTGTCTGTTGTGTCTGTCTCTTTATCTCTCTTTCTACACCACACCATATACTGTCCTGTATCTGTCTGTCGTCTGTCTGTCGGTCTCTTCCCCCACCCCCTCTGTGTGTGTGTGTGTGTGTGTGTTTGTGTGTGTTATGCGCGCGCGCGGCGTGTGTATGATTTGTCTGTGTGGTCTCTCTCTGTCAGGTGTGGTGGGGGTGATGGTGGGGGTGTTGGTTCTGTGTGTCTGTATGTCTCTGTCTCTTGGTCTCTTTCAGTTCTGTGTAGCCCTCTGTCCTTCTTACCTTTTCTTCTCCATATTATCTCTTTGTTTTTGCATGTGCGCCACATGTATGTACATAGGGCTATACAGTGTCAAAACTATGTATGTGATCTGACAAAAACAATGGCCACAAGTATGTAGAAATCTGTACTTTGAGTTAACGTTTGGAAATGTTGGTTTATTTTTCTGTCATTGTGTCTATGTATTTTTGATTTATATCCTTTTTTCTGGACCTTATGTCTTTATGGTCGAACCTTTTAAAACCAAAACCAAAAGAGCATCCATAACCTTAGTTATTTTGGCCTTCATATACAAGAACCCATATGAATTGGATCTTTGCTTTGGTTATATTGGCAGTATTTCCCGTTACGTAGAAATGTAAGCCGCAGACGCCAATTTTCCTTTTTATGGCGAAATTCTGGACATCCGGGTTGTCTCCCCGCACGCTTGTCTGTCTCTGTCTCTCTCTCTCTCTCAATCTCTCGCTCTCTTCTGTTTCTCTGTCTCTCTTTCTCTCACTATCTCTTCTCTCTTTCTGTTTCTCTGTCTCTCTTTTCTCTCTCTATCTCTCTCTCTCTTTCTGTTTCTCTGTCACTCTTTCTGTTTCTCTGCCTGTTGTCTGTCTGTCTGTCTGTCCTGTCTGGTCTGTCTGTCTGTCTATTCTCTTTTTTCTCTCAGTCTGTCCACCCTCTGTCTTTGTCTTTATATATATCTCTTATCTCTCTTGCTCTGTCTCCCTCCATTCCTCTCCCCTTCCCTCCTTTTTCCTCTTCCCTTCTACTTGCAGTACATCTTACAACTGCTTAGGTGTACCAATTAAGAACAGCTAACTCCATACTGTATAATCATGATAAAAAACACGTGGATTCAGGAGCGGAAAAAACATTGCCAGAGATATGCCGACGCTGCGTTTATACTGGAAGATTGTGTTAAATTGATCTAAAGTCTGAACACAGTTTCTGCCCTTTGTTTATTCCAGTGTGGTGTGTGTGTCCCCTCCCCCCCCCCCCCCCCCCCCCCCCCCCCCTCCCCCCCAAGTAGTGTGTGTGTGTGTGTGTGTGATGTGTGTGTGTGCTGTGTGTGTGTGAGTGTGGTGTGTGTGTGTGTTTGTGAGTGTGTGTGTGTGTGTGTTGGTCGTTGCGCGTGAGTGTGTGTGTGTTGTTCTTGTTTTAAAGTTTCTGCTACATCTCTGTTTTAATCTTTTTTTTCGCGGATGTAATTTTACATTGTGTCTCTGTCTGCTGTTCTGTCTGTTCTCACATCTCAGAGAGAGAGAGAGAGAGTGAGAGAGAGAGAGAGAGAGAGAGAGAGAGAGAGAGAGAGATGAGAGAGAAGAAGAGGAACGAGGAGACGAGAGTGAGAGACAGACAGACAAGACAGACAGACCGACAGAGGGACAGAGAGAGACAGAGAGAGACAGAGAGAGAGAGGTGAAGAGAGAGACAGAGGTGGGGAGAGACAGAGACAGAGAGACAGAGGACCCCCACGAGAGACAGGAGAGAGAGACTCAGTAGATAGACTGCAGGTTTCAAAAGCATTATTTGCGCATTTGTTTTCCTTTTGAATCAAGAACCCTTCTCATCTTGCTTCAGTTTTCTTTTCCTTTTTTTTTCTTCTTGCACCCTGTATGTAAGACGCACACCTACTTTCCCTCTCTGTTCTAGTTTTCATCACTTCCTGTTTGTTTCGCTCCCAACCACCACTGTTGTCTAGTCTGTCTTTCTGTCTTTCTGTCTGTTCTCTCTGTCTCTGTCTCTGCTCTATCGGTGGTGGCAATATCATATCTCTCCCCTTTAAGCACGTCTTTAAACCATAGGTTTCAGATTCTGTTCTTTTTTTGAAACCTTTTGTTGTTCGTGTGGTGTTTTCTACGGAGAAGGGTTGCTTTGTATTTTTTTTTGCGTGTGGGGTTTTGTTCGTTTGTTTGGGTTTTTTGTTTTTTATGGCTTTTGATTTTTTGGATAGCTCACCTAATCAGAGCAAGGGCCGAATGAAAAAGGTATGTGAATGCTTATCCGTCACTTGACAAAAGTAATGTTTATTCACTCATTCACGACAAAGATTATTCATTCTCCCTTTATGTCACCACAAACACACACACACACACCACCACACACACACTCACACCCAAACACACCACACACAACAAACACACACACACCACACACACACACACACACACATTCATACCCTGATCTCTCAGATAGCATAAAATCCACCTATCATCCTATCCTATCCCCCCTCCACTCTCTCTCCTCTCTCTCTCCCAGTAAGGGATCTTGACAGCGGCTAACACGCCTCTTGCCCTGAATATCCAACAAGCTTCTGGCTAAAGGGACTGGCTCTGAGGGCATCCAGGTCCTCTCTTCTCCCATGCTTTCCTCCCTCCTCTTCCAGCCTTACCCTCTCTCTCAGAGTAAGGACCTTCACAGCGGCAGTACCTCTTGCCTGAATTTCCACACCGCTCTGGCTAAAAGAACTGACTGAAAGGTGTGCTAGTTCCTCTTTCTCCCATGCGTTCTCCCTCTCTCCCTACTTTCTCCCTCTCTCCCTCTCTCTTTCTCTCTCCCTCTCTCCTTCTCTCACATCACCTACACACACCCAATTCCTTCTCTCTCCTCTCTACCTTCTCTCACCCTATCTCTCTCCCTCACTCCTTCATCTCCATACACTCACCCTCTCGTCCCTTTCTCTCTCCCTCTCTCCCTACTCTCTCCCTTCTCTCTCGCTCTTCCCTTCTTTCTCCCCTCTTCTCTCCCTCTCTCCCATCTTCTCCCTTCTCTCACCCACGCCTCCTTCTTTCTGCCTTCACTCTCCCTTCTCTCTCCCTACACTCCCTTACTCATCTCCTCTCTCCTTCTCTCTCCACTTCTCTCTCCCTCTCTACTTCTCTCATCCTCTCTCCCTTCTCTCTCCCTTCTCTCTCCCTCTTCCCTACTTTCTCCCTTCACACCTCCCTCTCTCCCTTCTCTCTCCCTCTCTCTCCCTCTCTCCTTCTCTCTCCTCTCTCCCTTCTCTCTCCCCTCTCTCCCTTCTTTCTCCTTCTCTCTCCCTCTCTCCCTGTTTCTCCCTTCTCTCTCCCTCTCTCCCTTCTCTCTCAACACTTCCCATCTTTCTCCCTTCCCTCTCCTCTCTCCCTTATTTCTCCCATCTCTCTCTCTCTCTCCCTTCTCTTCCTCTTCCCTATTCTCCCCTTCTCTCTCCCACTCTCCCTTCTTCTCCCTCTCTCCCTTCTCTCTCCTTCTCTCTCCCCTCTCTCCCTTCTTTCTGCCTTCTCTCTCCCTCTCTCCCTTCTCTCTCCCTCTATCCCTTCTTTCTGCCTTCTCTCTCCCTCTCTCCCTTCTTTCTCCTTCACTCTCCCTCTTCCCATTCTCTCTCACTCTCCTACCTTTTTCACCCTTCTCTTCTCCCTCTCTCTCTCTCTCCTCTCTTCTTCTTTCTCCCTTCTCTCTCCTCTCTTCCTTCTTTCTCCACTTCCTCTCTCCTTCTTTTCCTTCTCTCTGCCTCTCGGCCCTTTCTTTCTCCCCTTCTCTCTCCTCTCTCTCCTCTCTCTCCCACTTTCCTTCTTTTCCCTTCTCTCTCCTCTCTTCCTCTTTCTCCCTTCTCTCTCCCTCTCTTCCTCTTTCTCCCTTCTCTCTCCCTCTCTTCCTTCTTTCTCATTCTCGCTCCCTCTCTTCCTTCTTTCTCCCTTCTCTTTCCCTCTCTTCCTTCTTTCTCCTTCTCTCTCCTCTCTTCCTTCTTTTTCCCTTCTCTATCCCCTCTCTCTTTTCTCTCTTCCTTTTTTGATCGACTGGTTATTGCTTCTGTTCTTCTCCTGTACTTCTTAAGTTGTCTTTCTGTATGGTCTTTATCTCATTTCAGGCTGTGTGTGTGTGTGTGTGT
>JASPKP010002536.1:15000-22784 GCA_030674155.1 Stramonita haemastoma
ACAGACAGACAGACAGGATTGACATAAATACTGCCACAAATACAGGACAGAAAGACGAAAAGACAGACATACGCACAATACAGAAAATACAGTAGATAGACACAAATACAGAAGCGGATACAGACAGACACAAAACACAGGACAGACAGACAGACAGGAGGACATGACAGCAGAAAGACAGACAAACAAGATTTAATTACCTCATCATCAATAAACAACAGCTAATCAGAAAATGATTGAAATCAGGAAAAAGACTGATCGAATGTGGTCTCTTCGCGAATGCATACCTGCACTGTTATATTATTTCCCCTGCCTTTACTCTGTCACTCTTTTCCTTCTGCTTCATTTCCTTTCTCTTTCTTCCTTCACCGGTTCTGTCTTCGTTTCCTACAAAGGCAAAAAAAAAACAACAACAGACAGTGGCGTCTATGATAATACATTGCCAATTCAATACTATACAATACAAACACAATACTATTCAATACGGGATTACAGCGACGCAACTACCACTACACTACACTACTACTACCACTTACACCACACTACACTACATACACACCCCCACTCCACACCACCACCACACCACACCACACCCACACCACACCACACCACACCACACCACACTACACTTTACACTCACATAACTTACATACCTACACTACACTACGCTACGCTACGCTACGTTACACTACGCTATGCTACGCTATGCTATGCTACTCTACACTGCACCGCCACCGCACTGCACCGACACACCACAGCCACCACCACACCACACCACACCCACAACCACACCACACTACTCACAACCACTCTACACCCGCTACGCTCACCTTAGCACAGCACAAGCACAGCACAGCACGCACAGACAGCACGCACACCACAGCTAAGCACACCACAGCACCACCACACCCATACCACACCACACCACACCTCCACTCCACCCCCACTCCACAACACAATACCATACAATTACCATACAATACAATACAATGCTAGCTTGGCAAAGTCTTGACAAGACTAGGTGTAGACCACGTACAATCGATATGTCATAGAACACTACAAATAATACAGTGCTACATACAAACAATAAACTGCACTACGCTACATTACATATAATACAAACAATACAATATGACATTATTACAATAAATACAACACAAAACTATCCAAAACACACAACACAACAATGCATCTCTTCTGCCCTCTTACATCGAAAGAAATCCTGAAGCAAAATAACTAAACAACCCAAAACAGACCCAACACAATCCAGCCTATCCAAACCAACATAATTCAAACCTAAAATCCATCCCAAACCAGATATCAAACCCAACCTAAATGTAACCCCGCCTTAAATCACGACTCCACTCTAAAATCAGCCCACTTACAAACAAACAAACACACCAGTAAGCACTTCGAAGCACAAAACTAGCCAATTCAATCCCAATCCAACCAAAAAATCTAACTTTTCTTCCCAAAAAACAACCTAACCTGAATTTCAACCTAACTTTACAACCCAATGTAACCCAACCCACATCCCGCCCCTCCAACCCCCCCCCCCAACAAAACACCCAACACCCCAAAAACTCAACCCCAAATCTAATCTAGCCTAAAGCCCCAACCCAACCAAAAAAATTTAACTCACAAAAACCCAAACTCAACCAAACCCACCCCAAACCAAACCCAACCCAAAATCCAATCCAGCCCTAAACACCCACCCCACCCCATTCCACCCCACTCATCACCCACCCCACTCCAATCCACCCCACCTCATTCCACCCCACCTCACTCCACCCCATCCCACCTCACTCCACCCCACCTCTTTCACCCCTCTCACTCCACCCATCCCACCTCACTCCACCCCACCTCACTCCCACCCCACATCACTCCACCCACCCCCACTCCACTCCATCCCACCTCACTCCACCCCACCCCACTTCACTCCACCCCACCTCACTCCACCCCACCCACTCCTCCATCCCACCTCACTCACCCAACCCACCTACTTCCACCTCCTTCCACCCACCCCATCCCACTCCACACCTCACTCCACCTCACTCCACCCCACCGATACCCCCCTCCCCCCCCCATCCTCACTCCCCCCCCCACTCCCCCCACAACCTACCCCCCCTCACCTTCTCGTCGTCCAGGGCGGGGTGGGAGAAGACCTCCTGCAGGAAGTCAGCTGCTGCACGGCCCCTCCTGAAGGTTCACGTTCAGCGTGGAAGTTCCACGGATTCACACCCGCCCCCGCCAAGCCATCCGCCGCTGCCCAGGCACTGCTGATGCTGCTGCTGCCCTGGCTCTTCTCCGATCCTCGCAAGCGTGGACTCTCACACTGCCGCCGTCTTGGTGGGGAGGTGGTGTTGGTGGGGTGGTGGTGTTGGTGGTGTTGGTTGTCTGGGTGGGGGTGTTTGCTCTGTGCCCGCCATCTTGTTTGTGTGGCTTTGTTTTCTGTTGCGAAGGTAGTGTTGGTGGAGGTCTGTGGCGTGTGTTTTTTATATTATTATATATAATATATTTTTTTTTTACGTGTGTGGATTTGATGAGGGCTTTAAATTTGTAATGTCTATCTGTTTCTGCTGTGTGTGTTGCTTTTTTCTGTGGCAGTCTTTTCTAAGTATTCTATGTTGCAATGTTTTTGTTAATTATCTTGAACTGGTGTAATGGTAGAGTTTTGAATACTGCTTTTTGTTGTTATGGGTTTACCGTTTTTCGTCTGTTCTGTATCGTAAAAGTGTTGATTATTTCATCTATATTTCTTATACTTTAAAGTTAGTGTTATTGTCCTGTAATATCTTCATAGGAAGATTATTACAGGACAATAACAAATAACTTTATATATAAGAAATATTGATGAAATATCACACTTTTCGATACTGACTACAGACGGAAAAAAGGGTATACCCATAACAACTAAAGCATATTCAAAACCATTCCATTACACCTGGTCAAGATAATTAACAAATACATTGCCATACATATAATACTTAGAAAAAGGCACGTGCCACAGAAAAAGATACACCACACAGCAGAACAGATAGACATTACAAATTATAGCCCTCACAAAATCCACACACCGTAATAAAAAAATAATATATATATATTATATATAAAAACACCCGCCCACAACCTCCCACCAACCACTACCTTCGAAACCGAAAACAAAAGGCAAAAAGATGGCGGGCACAGCAGCAGAACACCCCCACCCAGACACCAACACCACCAACACATCCATAACACCACAATCCACCTCCCTGCAAGACGGCGGGCAGTGGAGAGTCCACGCTGCGAGAGCGGAGAGAAGCCAGGGGCTGCCTGAGCAGCAGCAGTGGCCGGGGGCAGCGGGTGGGGGGCGGATGGGCGTGGCGGCGGGCGGGGTGTGATCCCGTGGAATTCACGCTGAACGTGACTGCAGGAGGGGGCCGATGTGCAGCGCTGGACTTCCTGAGGAGGTCTTCTCCCACCCCGCCTGGAGACGAGGGATGGTGAGGGGGGTACGGTGGTGGGGGGAGTGGGGGGGGGAGTGAGGTGGGGGGGGGAGGGGAAGGTACCGGGTGGGGTGGAGTGAGGTGGAGTGAGGTGTGGTAGTGGGATGGGGTGGGGTGGAGTGAGGTGGAGTGAGGTGGGGTGGGGTGGAGTGAGGTGGGATGGATCAGTGGGAGTGGGGTGGTGCGTGGAGTGTGAGGTGGGGTGGAGTGGAGTGGGGTGGGGTGGGGTGAGGTGGGATGGAGTGGATAGTGGGGGGTTGGGTGGAGTGAGGTGGGGTGGAGTGAGGTGGGTGGAGTGAGGTGGGATGGGGTGGAGTGAGGGGGGTGGAATGACGGTGGGGTGGAGTGAGTGGGATGGGGTGGGGTGAGGTGGGTGGACTGAGTGGGGTGGAGTGGAAGTGGGGTGGGGTGGAGTGAGGTGGGTGGAATGGGGTGGGGTGGGTTTTAGGTGGATTGGATTTTGGGGTTGGGTTGGGTTTGTGGTTGGGGTTGTGGTTGAGTTGGGTTTGGGTTGAGTTAAATTTTTTGGTTGGGTTGGGCTTTACGGCTAGATGTAGATTTGGGGTTGAGTTTTGGGGTGTTGGGTGTTTGTTGGGGGGGGGGGGTTGGAGGGGCGGGATGTGGGTTGGGTTCATTTGGGGGTTGTAAGCTTAGGTTGAAATTCAGTTAGGTTGGTTGAAGAAAAGTTTTGATTTTTTTTTTGCTTGGATTGGATTGAAAATGGGCTAGTTTGTGATTCGAAGTGTATTTGGGTTTGTTTGTTTTTTTAAGTTGGGCTGATTTAGAGTGAGTCGTGTGATTTAGCTGGGTTACATTTAGGTTTGGGTTAGTATATTGGTTGGGATGGATTTTAGTTTTGAATTATCGGTTGGGTTGGAATAGGCTGGATTGTGTTGGGTCTGTTTTGGTTTGTTTAGTTATTTTGCTCAGGATTTTCTTTAGTGTAAGAGGGCAGAAGTGATGCATGTGTTGTGTGTGTGTTTTGGATTGTTTTGTGTTGTATATTTTATTGATATTATGTCATTATTGTATGGTGTTGTATTAATATTGTAATGTAGCGTAGTGCAGGTTTATTGATTGTATGTAGCACTGTATTATTTCGTAGTGTTCTATCTTATCAGTATTGTATCGTGTCTAACCTAGTCGTTGTCAAGACTTGCCTATCTAAGCTTTGTTTTGTACTTGTATGGTATTGCTATGGGATTGTGTGTGTGGAGTCGGGGTGGAGTGGAGGTGTGGTGTGGTGTGGGAGTTTGGTGTGGTGTGATGTGTGTGTGTGCTGTGGTGTGCTGTGCTGTGCTGTGATGTTGCTGAGCTGTTGCTGTGCTGTGCTATGAGTGAGCTGTAGCGTGGTGTAGTGTGGTGTGGTGTAGTGTGGTTGTGGTGTGGTGTGGGTCTGTGTGTGTGGTGTGTTGTGGTGTGGTCGGTGCAGTGCGGGCAGTGCAGTGTAGAGTAGCATAGCATAGCTGTTTGGCATGCGTTAGTGTAACGAAGGCGTTGCGTAGAGTAGTGTTGGTGTAGTGTAGTGTGTGTAGTGTAGTGTAGTGTAGTGTGGTGTGTGTGGTGTGGTGGTGGTGTGGTGTGGTGGGGTTGTGGTGTGGGTGTGGTGTGGTGGTGAGTGTAGTGTAGTGTAGAGTTGTGTGTGTAGCCGTGGTGTAGTGTTGGGTAGTGTAGTGTAGTGCGTCGCTGTATTCCCGTATTGAATTGTATTGTGTTGTATTGGGTTAGTAGTAATGTATTGCAATGTATTTCAAAAGGACCACTGTCTGTTGTTGTTTTTTTGCCTTGTGTAGAAAAGAAGACAGAACGGTGAAGGAAGAAAGAAGAAAGAAAGAAGCAGAAGACAGAGTGACAGAGGAACAGGCAGGGAAGATATATAACAAGTGCAGGTTCATTGAAGGAGACCAAATCGATCAGTCTTGTTCCTGATTTCAATCATTTTTCTTGATTAGCTGTTTGTTTTTTTGATGAAGTTTTAAATTTTGTTTGTGGGTTTTTCTGCTTCTGTCCCTGTCTGTTGTCTGTCTGGTTTGGTCTGTCTGTCCCCCTGTCTGAAATTTGTCTATAAAATCTTTTTTTGTCTGTATTTGCGTTTTCCCTTCTTTTCGTCTGTTGTCTGTATTTGGGGTCAGAAATTTATGAAAAATCTTCTGTCGGGTTCGTGCTGTCTGTCGTCTGTCTGTCTGTTGTCTGTCCCCCCTTCTTTTTCTCTCTCTCTCTTCCCTTTTTTCCCCTCCCTCTCTTTCTCCCTTTTCCTTCTCCCCCCTCTCTTTTCTCTCTTTTCTCTCTCTCTCTCTCTCTCTCTTTTTCCCTCTCTCTCTCTCTCTCTTCTCCTCTCTCTCTTCTCTCCCCCCTCTCTCTCTCTGCGCGCGTTGTGCTTTGTGCTTGCGTCGTGTGGGGGGGGGGGTGTAGCGTGCTTTCGTGCGCGCACGCGTATGTGTCTTTGTGGGGTGTTTTTGTTTTTGTTTGCGTGTGTATGTGTGTGTGGTGAGGGGTGCACGCGCGCGAGGCGTTTGTGGTGTGCGATCTGTTGTTTTCAATTTTTTTTGGGGGGGGGGGGGGGGGGAGTGTCGTTTCTTTGTTTTTTTTTTGGAAGGGGGGGGGGCATTTTTTTTCCCTTTTTTTGCCTCCCAAAACCCCCCCACCCCTACCACCACACCCCACCACCCCAACCCTCCCCCCTTTTTATACTGGAGTCCTGGAAGTTTGCAATCAAAATATTTCGAAAGCTAAATTTTTATATCTTAATTTACCCCAAAAGAAGGGGGGGGAGAGAGGGGGGGGGGGGAGAGAGGGAAAGAGAGGGGATGGGAGCGGAGAGGGGCAAAAGAGAGACAGGGGACAGAGAGGCACGGGGGAAAAGGAGACAGAGAGAGAGAGGCAGGGCTTTAAAAAAAGGGAAAATGGGGGGATTGTATTTAAAAGACAGATACCTAGCGGACAGGAAAAAAAAACAGGGCAACAGACAGACAAATAGACAGACAGAAGACAAAACAGACGACAGAAGACAACAGATAGACAGACAGTCAGTTTTTTACAGGGCAATGCGAAAAGTACCTTGTTCCTACAGAAACCGAAATAGGGGGATGAGGGGAAAGGAGGCAGGAAAAACGAAAAAGGGGGGAAACCTCTCACAGCACAGGGGATCCCCGGGAGGGGAAAGGGGGGTGTTGCCGCTCTTCCTCACAAACCCCCCCGTCTGACCCACCCCCCCCACACACACGAGAATGGGGGAAAGAGTAGAACAAAAAAGGGGAAAAACGGAAGGAAGGAAGGGGAAAAAAGAAATAAAGAAAGGGTAAAAAAAAAACGAAACAAAAATAAGAGAACCAAAAAGGAAAGCAATAAAACAACAACAACAAGGCAAAACAAAAAAAAAAATAAAAAAAGATCAAAAAAAGGAAAATAAAAAAGAAAGAAAAAGAAAAAAGAAAGAAAGAAAAAAGAAAAAAAAATAAAAACAAACAAAGAAAAAGGGAAAAAAAAAAAACAAACAAAGGAAAAAAAAAAAAGAAAAACCCAAAAAAACAAAAAAAAAAAAGAAAAAAAAAAAAAAAAAGAAAAAAAAAAGGGGAAAAACCAAACAAGCCCAAACAACAAAGATCAACAGAAAGAAAAAAAACGAGTATGGCGGGAAAAAAAAGAAGAAGAAAAAAAAAAGAAGAAAAGAAGAAAAAAGAAGAAGAAGAAAAAAAAGAAAAGGGGAAAAAACAAGAAAGAAGAAAAAAAAAAAAAAAAGAAAACAACCAAAAAAAACAGAAAAAAAAAACAGTAACAGCTACTTAACTTCCCACTGTGCTATTTTTTCCCCCTTCACTACTTACACTACACTACACTTTCTTTTCCCCTTTTTACTTTTTACCTAAAAAAATACTATACTACTACTAATACTACTACTACTACTCACTATACTACAAAAGAAGGAGAAGAAGCAGAGACAGAAGAAGGGAAGAGGGGAAGATAATAAACCAAAAACCAAAACCATGGGCTGGTTTGAAAAGAACTGGTCGAGAGAAAACACGCTGAAAAAAGAACAAAAAAAAAGAGAAAAAAAAAAGGGTTTATCGAGCAACGAATGGAATATGAAAGATCACTTTTAAAAATTTTTCTGTTTCTTTCTTCCTTCGTCCCCCCCTACACAAAAATACACAACAACAACCACACACACACACACACAACACACCACCACACACCGCAAAACCCCCCATGCGCGCACGACCGCCCATGATACATACAGCTCATGCATTTTTTGCAAAACCTACAACAAAACCCCCACACAAACATACAAACATTACA
>JASPKP010002539.1:0-2500 GCA_030674155.1 Stramonita haemastoma
ACACCACCAACTTAATCTTAGTGCAGGGAAAGGGATGTCATAACTGGGTAGACAATGAGTTTGAAAAACTGCGCTCCATAGGCCTAGTAGACTATTTAGCATCTAGTGAGGATAGTACAAACATGGCATGCATCAGTGACGCAGAACAATCAAGTATTAGGAATAGGAATAGGCTGTGTATCACCAAGGAACAGGAGGACAGTACAGGCGACCAACACTCCTTGCCTGTTGACACCTCTTCAGTTACAGCTGAAGAGGATGTGTTAGCCAACACACCAGCTGTCTGTCAACCATCATCCCACTCAAGCCAGCAGACGTACTCAAGCCAGCAGACCACTGACTCCACCACCACAACAGTTGGGCCTCAACCTGGCCTCCTTGAAGAGAAGAGGGACACTTCTCTTCCATCACTCTCCCCCTCCAGTCCCACCCTCCATCCCTTGTCTTTGCCCTCTTCCCCTATTGCGGCTGTTCATGATTGTATTCAGCATAGCACGGAGCAACAAGCCACCACCACCTCCCCTTCTCCATCTCCTTCCCCCCCACCCCCTTGATGACGGAAGTGACTCTGCAATAGGGGAGACCAAACCATCCTCCCCCACTCCCTGTGAACCCTCCATGTCTTAGTGCCAGCTGGAGGGGACGAACCATACCTCCCCCTTTTAGTCCAGGAAAATTTTGCCAAAAAAGGGCTCTGGCACAGAATAAATGCTTCAAAATTTTTTTCACTTGTTTTATGTTTTGGTGGGTGTACTTGACCATCCCAATTGTTGTTAACAAAAATTTATTTGCGGGATAAGTTGTAATTCGTGTTTGAAAAGAGTAGGTGCAGTGCAGCTGAGCTGAAACGGTATTTCCCATTTGGGCTGCTTTGCAAGCTGTTCTTGCTGTCCAGTCAGGAATTTTTACACTAAACTGAAGCAGGCTTGTATAAATTTCATTTCTAAACTAAAACTTTTACACTCTGATGACCCAATGTCTTTTTACTGGGGGAAAACTAATGTAATTGCACTTCCGGTTTTCAAATTTGAGAAAAGTTTACAGATAACGTTACAGTAGGCAGCAAAATTTAAACATTGTGCAATCATTTTAAGTGTAATAATGTTAAACACTCAGAAACGCATTCATATGATGCAAAGAACATGATATTTGATACATGCTGTTGTCGCTATAACTTATTTGCTTACTCACCCCCCTAAAATTAGTAACCCAAGCGTTCAAACGAAGTACAATTTTCAGTCAAAACAAAACTACTGGCAACAGGCAATCACCTTGGTTATGTTTTTTTGTTGTTGAATACATATTATCAGCTTTGTATTCATTAACAAAAACTACTCTTTTTCTCAATTTGACGACATTTAAGAGGTGCTTGTAAATTAATTTACCATTTTGCCAATGATTGGTTCACAAAATCACTTGTAACATCTCTTACAGATGTTCATAGATTCAGTTCCAATGTCATGAAGATGGCAGTTCAACAAAATGTAAATATCCAACATCTTAGCATGAACTGTGCAGTGTGTCTTCCTAATTGGATAGTCCAGGACCTCCAGCAACTCTGAATGTGTGCAGCTTTGCCCTCTACATCGCCCACATGCAACAGAAGATACGAGGCCATGTTTACAGCATGTACACCTGCTGTTCGGCATTCAGTCAGACAATGACATCTTACAATAATTTATTTTTTAAAAAACATCTTACAATATACAGAGGAGCTTCAGGGTTACGTCAAAATCTTTATAGTTGGAAACATCACTCCATGTTTTATTTCCCATCCCCAGTCCTGGGGATCTAACTGGAAACTATGTGAATTTAAATGCAACCATTCATGGACCTGGAAATAGGTCCTCATAGAATGGAACTTTGCAGCTGAGGATGTTGGGGGCAGTTTGTTTGGGTGTAATGATAACAGAGGTAGCTGGTTTCTGCATGTATCACACATATCGGAGCTTGTCCAAGGAATCTTTGTTCTTGCCACCATGCATCATTGCAGTGGTCTTTTCTCCTGCAGCTATCACTTGCTCTTTGCTGATGTTGGGTGTCATGAACACGCATGCATGCTCTCGATAAAATGCACATTCTAACTTTTTTCCACAGGCACGATCTTTTCGTCTGAAAACATACTTCTCTGGCTTTCTCTAATGCTGTACCTACAATGAGGCAATTAGCATCACCACAATTATACAGTGTTGAATCCAGACTTTGTCAATCCTTCACCCAGCAGTTGAATGAAGTGCAGTCTGTTGGCTGGATTTGCTATAAAGCACTTTCTGGACTCAGTCAGCACCATGCTACCAGCAAAATAATGACAGGTCCTGTGATCCCACCATTTCTTCTCAGATGAGCAGCATCTTTGGTTAGCAGTCCACTGCAATCAATCGCCATCAAATACAACAATATCCCTGTTGTAGATGCAGTTCATGAAGTTGCTATACATCTGCACCAGCTGGTTGTATATTGTTCCACAAGGCCAGACAAGTCGATGCAAAAGGGGACCACC
>JASPKP010002539.1:7500-12500 GCA_030674155.1 Stramonita haemastoma
TTTACCGTGCAAAAGTCGGGGTTGGACGGGGCTGAAATCGGCTCTTTCGCTGGTATCTGTGCTCAAAACGGCACCTTTTTCGGGCGGTGGGTGGGTATGCGTGCGCGCACGCACACGCGCGCTGGTGTTTATCTGTGTGTTTGTTTGTGTGCGTGCATCTGGCAGCGACCCTCCAGTTTACCCTGGTGCATCATATTGCTGTATATTGCCATTATTCCTTTGCGCAATGTTTGTTTTCTGTCGCGTACTCTTACCAGCTTTCCTTCACACAAACTAGCTTTCTTGGCTCTTGGGAGCCCTCTTGTCGCCACAAATTCGACGCCACACCTATCCAAGATGGTGGCAGAGAGTGTATGCATACAGTACGATACTGTCTTGGTGCCGTAGGGTCTTTTACCGTGTATAAGTCGGGGTTGGACGGGGCTGAAAACGACTATTTCGTTGGCATCTGTGCTCAAAACGGCACCTTTTTCGGGCAGGGGGTGGGTATGCGTGCGCATTTGAAGAAAAGAAAAATTAGGTTCTTAATATATATTATGACAATGTAAAGAAAGAATACCAAAAATAAGTGAAACGATATTTGGTAAGGAAGAAAATAGAGATGAACTACTTTATCCGCCAAATCAATTACCATACAGCAATTTTTCTCAAGGAGCACAGGAGCAAAATAAAGAAAAAATAAAAACAATCAAGCAAACATAAATGACCAGTTAAATCTACAGAAAAAAAACAGCAAAAATTCCAACAAAAAGAAACAAACACATAGAAAACCAACTTAACTAAATACAATGTCACAACAATAACATAAACAAAAGCAAAAGTAACAATGACACAAACATCAAAATTGAAAGACAAGAGAAAAAAAAGGAAGAAGATACCGAACAAAAGGAAGGTTTAAAGAAAAAGAGAAAAAAAAGAAGAAAATAAAAGTAAGAAAGAGAGAGAGAGAGAGAGAGAGAGAGAGAGAGAGAGAGAGAGAGAGAGAGAGAGAGAGAGAGAGAGAGAGAGAGAGAGAGAGAGAGAGAGAGAGAGAGAGAGAGAGAGAGAGAGGAGTTATTATTATTCTGTCATATTGAGAAAATGCGGGTAACCACTCGGCTTTTTACATCCAATCCCCGCGTGTATGCAGTTTTAGTAAATGTCGCCTGTTCCACCGGCACAACGATGGCCTACCTCTTACGACAAGCGGAACAGGATTTAACGTGTGCGCAGCAAGAGTTCGCGCACGGGCTCAGGATGTCTCATCCAAAGGAGAGGCAAAGAGAACAGAGACAGAGACAGAGACAAACAGACAGACAGACAGACAGAAAGAGACAGAAACAAAATCAGAGAACAGAGAAGAGAGAAAAAAAAAAACGTTGTAAAAAAAAAGAAAAAAAAGTTTTAAAAAAGAACAAGCAAATTTACTGCCAAAGCAATCTCCTTTTTCTGTATTTTTCCCTTGCCCTCCCTCCCCTCCCCTCCCCCCTCCCCAGCCCCTTTTCTTTTTTTCTTGTTTTTCTTTTTTTCTCGAATGTGCTATCTGAACTGTGAGCATTTTTCACTTCACTGACACGACTGCGTGAGCGAGCGAAGACACCAGCGGAACTGTCCAAGACAGTATATGGGGAGGAGAAAAAAACCTCAGAAGACTTGAAGATTTCAACACTTTTGCTTCAGTGAAAGACTCAGAAGAAGCAGAACATGGTGGACACGAGGAACAGGAGCGTCCGTCGACCATTTTTCTCCAAGCTGGTCTGTTTGTCTTCAAGCTGGGGCAAGCAGCCATGATTCCTGCTCCCAATTTCACCATAGCTCTACTAGTCAAGTCATGGCATGCTTTTGTGAGTAGAGATTGTTTGTCTAGGAGTAGATGTGTGAGTTGGTTGGTTCTGTTGTTGTTTTTGTTGTTGTCATGGTCGATTGTTTAAGAGTAGATAATTATGTTGACTGGTTGCTCTGTTGTTGTTGTTATTGTTGTTGTTTTTATCGTTGTTGTTTTTGTTATTGTCGTTGTTGAACGTTCCCCAGCCCAGCTTGAACGTTGAAGGCCCTCAAAGAGTGGCTGGGTAGTGGCTCATACCGGATCGATCCCAAACTGTAGAAATGGCTATCACAATGCTCTAACCACTAGGATATCCTCTGTTACCCCCACCCCCCCACCCCCCCCCACGCTCTCTAAGTAAAAATTACGGTACTTAATTAGTTGGGTTTTTTTTTAGGTTGACAGTGTAGGTATTTGAAAGGATTACATGATGCTGAAGTGAAAGTTACCAGAGCCACTGAAACTGAATGAGGTGATAGCCCTGATACGGCTTTCGTGATGCGTAGAGCTATAACCATGAATTAAAACGGAATATAAAGCTAGAGATGGTCACATCTATTTGTGACAGCAACCTTTGCTAGAAACTGTCACCAAACCTCTTATACGACTATAATAACCAGAAATTGCTAAAGTTTGATGACAGTCTTTCTGTGAAACTGACACTAAGTATTTTATTTCAGGCTGACCAAATCGAACAGACACAAAGCTGCCACCCTGGTGCACCTAGCAAGAAATTTACATCCCCGCAGAACCTAACGCTTGCATCATAGCTCAGGTAAGTTTTTCCATGAATTCACGCTCATTACACTTTCTAAAGCCAGAACGTCCGTTTTTTATTTTCCTCGGCTAGAGCTCCGAGGTTTACGAATGGTGAGATATTGACGTACGCGACTCTTTTAAGGTAACTGCATTCCGACATAGGGGATAGTGTCTTAAACTTTTGAAGCCTACGTTTTTGGTTTTTTTATTCATTCCTCGGCTAGAGCTCCGAGGTTTACCAATGGTGAGATTTTAAAGTTCGTGACCGTTTTTTGTTTTGTTCACAACTTGAAGGTAGCTGCATTCTGACATAGTGGAATGACGTCTTAAACTTCTAAAGCCCCACGTTTTTCTTTTGCTTTTTATCATTCCTCGGCTAGAGCTCCGAGGTTTACCAATGGTGAGATATTAATGTACGCGACATATTTTTACCCACTTAATACCCGACATAGGGGGATGGTGTCGTAAATTTCTAAAGCCCTACGTTTTGTTTTTTTATCACTACTCAGCTAGAGCTTCGAAGTTCACCAATGGTGAGATTTTCTAAGTTCGCGACCGTTTTTTTATCCACCACTTTAAGGTAGCCGCATTCCGACTCCTAAATTTCTAAAGCCGTACTTTTTTTTTTATCGTTACTGGGTTAGAGCTCCGAAGTTCACCAGTAGTGAGATTTTAAAGTTCGCGACCGTTTTTTTTCACCATTTGAAGGTAGCCCATTCTGAAGTAGGAGATGGCGTCTAAACACACCAGTGTGCATGCATTAAAAAAAATATATTTGTCAGCCGTTCTTACCTGAACGCAATGGCCTTCTCTTCCGAAAGGCAGAAGAGGTTTTCAACGTGTGCGGAAGATGTTCTGAGTGCGTTCGCACACAGGAACTCAGGATTATTCTCATCCGAACGATTTTCGAGAGGAGGAGGGAGGGAGCGGAGTATGTACTGAACTTCGGGGAGGGGAGGGAGAGGGAGAGGGGAGTATGTACTAACTCCAGAGGGGGGGGGGGGCTTTGAAAGGGCTCTCGGGTGGGGCTCGAACCCGGGCTCGAGTCTTGGGCGGTCAAATAAAACGCTCTGACCACTAGGCTACCCCCGCCCCCTCTCGTATACATATTTTCAAACCTACGTTCCTTAAGTGGTAGCTGTTTGCATAGTCAGCCATCTGGGGTTTCGGGGGAAAATTTTGACATCCATTCTTACCAACCCGAATTGGTCTACTCTTTCGAAAGGCATAAAAGGGTGTGTGTGCAAGATGTTCTGCGTGCGTTCGCACACGGGACTAAGGATTTTTTTGGGGGAGAGAAGTAGGTACTGATGTTGAACTCGAGGGAAACATTCCCTCAGATGGGTGTCTCAGTGGTGGCTCGGAACTCGGGCTATTTATTTCTTTATTTATTCTTTCTTTCTTTTATATCGAGGATAATGAAATAAGCACTCATGTGCTTTTTTTTTTACATCCAGTCCCCGTGTGTATGCCGCTTTGTAAATCTTTGTCATCTGTTCCCACCGCACACAATGCCTACTCTTACAAAAGCGGAACAGGATTTAACGTGTGCGAAGATGTTTGCGTGCGTTTGCACACGAGGCCTTGGTTTATAGTCTGATCCGAAAGACTTGGGAGAGTAGTCAGCCGATGTTAACTCCATGGACAAAATCCCCCGAGCGGGAATCGAACCAGGGTCGTCAAATTGCGAGCGCAATGTTCTGACCACTAGGCTATCCCATCCCCGATCAGATCACAAGCGCAGCACTTTGACCACTAAGGTTATCCCACCCCCTTTTGTACTGATTTAATTTTTTGGTAAAAAAAGGCTTAACTAGACTATGTAATTATAGTAATGTCCATGGTCTTTGTCACCAGATCTTCACCAGTGACCGTGACCCTTCTCACCAGAGATCATGGAGACGCCATCGCCACGATGTTGGAGCACATGACCCTGGACTTTGTCCAAGATCCCCATGACTAAAGTAGACAGATGCTAGATGGACGGGGAGGAAGGGTTTAGAATGGGAGATAGGAGAAAGTGCTGCACCAAATCCCTGAAGGGCAGACCTAGCGCACTGCCTGGTTCCGTTGTCCAGTGCACAGCCTGGTTCCGTTGCCCAGGGATCTAGACCAATCCAAGGCCGTCTTCATCTTCGACTGGATTGAACAACGAAGTAGGTAGGAGTTTGGGGGCGTAGGTATCAGAGTGGCGTCTATAGGACCTCCCATCTCTGATAAAAACTTCAGGGACTAAATGCGATGAGAGCAGTAGGGGCTGTGGTCTCTTTGTGGGCATCCGCTCTCTGCGACATTATTTTCACCGACCGTATCTTTCTTCTTCAAACGCTCAGACAGCCACTGATGTTTTCTGTCATATGAGCGAAAATGCGCTAAACTGCCGTTAAGCGCCTGCACAAGTCAGGCCCAGCGCATTCGGCTTCGGCGTGTGTGTATG
>JASPKP010002540.1:0-2500 GCA_030674155.1 Stramonita haemastoma
AAGAACACGACTTTCATGCTGTGGCAATTACCTACTAGGAGGACTACCTACCTACCTACATATAAAAAGTGCGTGTTGACCATTTCCTACACGACAGAGAGATAGAGAGAGAGGGGGGGGGGATTATCACTTAGGGACAGGACTGACTTGTCTGTCCCTGAAAAAGTCACTATCTTCACTGACCTAAGGGCTATCTTCACCTCTGCCACACTGCTTGCTTGTGTGTGTGTGTGTGTGTGTGTGTGTGTGTGTGTGTGTGTGTGTGTGTGTGTGTGTGTGTGTGTGTGTGTGTGTGTTAGTATAGTGTGTGTGTGTGTTGATGTGTGTGTGTGTGTGTGTGTGTGTGTGTGTGTGTGTGTGTGTGTGTGTGTGTGTGCGTGCGTGGTGTGTGTGTGTGTGTTTACTTAATTTATATATGTTATTGTTTTATTTCGAAGATAATGGGATAAACACATATATGCTTCTTTACATACAGTCTCCGTGTGTATGTTTGTGTGTGTGTGTTAGAGTACGTGTGTGCCTACGAGTATGTATGTGTGCGCCTGCGTGCGTGCGTGCGTGCGCACGCACGTGTGCGTGAAGGTGAGATTGGCAGATAGGGTATAGGTCATCGTGGTCAGACCACTCATATATTATACAGATAGGAGATAGTCTCCCTGACTGACCCTTGTTAAGGTCATCTACCACTTGTTTGTTTCTGTAGTGGTGGTGGTGGTGGTGGTTGGGGAAGGAGGGAGGGAGGAAGAGAGAAGAGTGCCGGGGTATGATGGTATCTGGTAGTGGTGGCCATGGGATGAGAGAGAGAGAGTGCAGCGCCTGGGGGGAGGTGGAAGGCGGAAGGGGGGAGGGGGGGTAGTCATGTTGACACTGAGGAGGGGTAAATTTCCTGACGTGACCCCCATGTCTCCAGCAGTTGTTTGGTGATGTGTCCAATGGTCAGTCAGGGAGAATGTCTGCTATTATCTGTGTGATATATGTGTGTCTGACCACCGATGACCAATCACTTACCTACCCACCTGACCTTCGCGCGCACACTCACACTCACTCACGCACAAACGCACGTATGCACGCGAGCACGTGAGCACACACACACACCCATACACACACATTAGTAGTAGTAGTAGTAGTAGTAGTAGTAGTATAGTAGTAGTAGTATAGTAGTAGTATCATTATTGTTGTTATTGTTGTTATCATCATCGTTATCACTATTATTATCATTACACACAACTTATTATTCTCATTATCAATATCACAATTATTATTATCATCATCATTACTATCATAACAAAACTTATCATTATTATCATTATCATTATCATTATGATCATCATCGGTTGATCGGTGGTCTAGAGGTAACACGCCTGTCTACAAAGCGAAAAGTCCAGGTTGGAGTTTGCGGTGGTTCGAATCCGTTTGGGCCCAAACTTTTCCCCCATCCATTACACCATGAGTGACGGTCTGGGTGCTAGTCTTTCGGATGAGACGATAAATCGAGGTCCCGTGTGTTACACATAATTATTAAGCGCACGTAAAAGAACCCACGGCAACAAGAGAGTTGTCCCTGGCAAAATTCTGTAGAAAAAAGCCACCATGACAGGGTAACAAATACAGTTGCATGCAGGAAAAAGAAAAAAATATTGGGTAGGCGCTGCACTTGTGGCGACACACTCTCCCCGGGGAGAGCAGCCGGAATTTCACGCAGAGAAATCTGCTGTGACATAAAGTAGTATAAAATATAAAAAAAAATTAAAAATACAAAATCATCATCATCATAATCATCATCATCATCATCATCATCATCACCACCACCACCACCACCACCACCACCACCACTAAACATAATCAAACTCAGCAAAGCTATTCAACGAGCAGACAAGACAGACAGTCAGCTAAATGAATAAGTGGAAAGGACACAATCAACCTATTTTTTTTTCCCTTCTGAGAACATCATTTCTGCCAGCTAGCACATCAGAAAGTGCGGTCAGCACTTCACATTGGGGTCAGTGTATGTAGTGTTGCGTCCTTGATAAATGTAAGGTTATGAAAGCAAGCGACGAAGGTAGGTAATTATTTTCAAATGGTTAGACTATGCTTTCGGCGTGAGCTTTTCCTTTTTTTTTCTTTTTTAAAATTTTTTTTATCTCGCTTTCTTTGTTTTTTAAGCAGTCTCCTTTCCATAATATATTTTATGCTGATAACAGCAGAGTATATATTCATTTTTTGTTGTATGTATAGAAATGTAACGCGTGTCACAACAATAACATCAACATCTTCACTGTATTGTTTTCCTCTGAAGTCGGAGTGTGGCTGCCTATATGGCGAGGTTCTTTAAAGAAAGAAAAAAGCCCAGTCATACACGAGGATAATCGAATAAGCACTCATGTGCTTTATTTACACCCGGTCCCCGTGTGTTTGCAGTTTTGTCAATTTTGTCATCAGATCCCATTTGGCACACAATGGCCTACTCTTTCGAAAGGCGGAACGGGTTTTAACGTGTGCG
>JASPKP010002541.1:0-5000 GCA_030674155.1 Stramonita haemastoma
AAACCCCGAAAAAATTTTCTTTAACATCAAAACACTTCTACCCTTACCCCCGACACCAAAAAAAAATAAAAACTTTAAACCAAAAAAAAATATCGAACATGGGGGGTTTTTACTCTCTCAAAACCCCACAAACCCCCCCCCTCCCCCCCCCCCCCCCCCCCCCCCCCCCCCACACAGAAAAAAATTTAAAGAGTTTTTCCAAATGGGGGCAAACCAAGCCCCAAAAAAAACTGACGGGCCCAAAAAAACCCGGCATGATATAATAAAAATATATAAATATATAAATTTTTAATTTTATATATATTTATAAATTTTATAAAAAAAATATAAAATTTAAAAATTTTCCCCCCCCAAATTTCCCCCCCCAGCCGCATCCGGGAAGGGGGCCCCCCCCTTTTTAAAACCCCCCGGGAAAAAGGGGTTTTGGCTATTTGGGGGCGCGCTTGTTTAGAAAAACGAAAAGCCGGGGGCGAATTTTTGCGGTGGTTTTTAATCCCGGGGTTTTGGGGCCCCCCAAAATTTTTCCCCCCCCCCATTGGAAAAATGGGGGGTGGGGGGGGGGGCTAGTCTTTTTTTATGAACATTAAAAAAAAGGGGGGGGTGTGTTTTTTCATATTATTGTTTGGTCCCAAAAAAATTTAAAGTACCCCCTTTTTTTTTTTTTTTGAAATAAAAAAAATTAATTTAAAAAAAAGTTTAGGCAAAGTAAAAAAAACCCCCAAAACCCCAAAAAAAAAGGGTTTTTTCCCCGGGGGAAATTTTTTGGGAAAAAAAAAAAAAAAAAAAAGAAAAACCACGCCCCCTAGGGGGAAAAAAAAAAACAGTGCGCCCCAAAAAAAAAAAAAAAAAATAAGGGTGGCCTTTCAAATTTTTTGGCGCGCGGGGCCCCCTCTCCCCGGGGGAGGAGGGGGAAACCCCCCAAATTTTTCCCCAGGGGGAAAAAAGCTTTTTACATTAAAAAGGGGATCCCAAAAAAAAAAAAAAACTTAAAAAAAAAAAAAAAAACGCCCCCGGGAAAAAATAGCTTTTAAAAACCCCAAAAAACCCCCCCCCTTTTCCCCTTTTTTAAACCCAAAAGGGTCTTTTAGGACGGAAAAACCCATTAATAGGGGAAACCCCACCTCTGGCAAAATTTTTTTTTTCCCCCCCCCTTGGGGAAAAAACTGAAACAAAAACAACCAAAAAGGGGGGGGGAAAAAAACCCCAAAAAAACCCCACTCTTTAAATAAAAACAAAGCAAAAAAAAAATCAGAAGCGAAAAAATGAATCAAAAATTTAAAAAAAAAAAAAAAAAAAAAAAAAAAAAAAAAAAAAAAAAGAGAAAAACAAAAATCATTTTGCAAAGAATACATCACAGGCAGACTTCCATTTCTTCTACTCCTTCACCTATCCTTGTAGTCCTGTAGACAGTGAGGCACCACTGAAGATTTTTGCAACCAGCTTCCTCCACTCCTCGCGGTTTTCAGCTTTCTGTAAGCGAGTTGTTCGTTCCACTCAAGGCCTGCAGTCCACTCTCTGATGTTTTGTCCTCCCATCGTTTCCTCTGTCTGCCTCTCCGTCTCTCTCCCCTCCTTTTACTGTTCCCTGTAGGACAGTCTTGGCCAGTCCAGATGTTCGGTGATGTGGCCCGTACCACTTTAGTTTTTTTTTTTTTTTTTTTTTTTTTTTTTACACTGAAGTCAATGAAGAAGATATGGTCCGATGGCGTTTTTTAATTGTAAGTTTTCACTTCCTCATTAGTGATGTGATCTCTGTATGAGATACCAAAGAGTTTGCGAGAGCATCTCATCTCCATTGTCCTGTATCCTTCTTTCAATGTCTGGTGTCCTGTTCCGCTTTTCGTAAGAGTAGGCTATGGTGTGCCGGTGGGAACAGATGCCATTTACAAAAAAAAACCCCTGCATACACACGGGGACTAGGATGTAAAAAAAAAAGCATACGAGTGCTTATTCCATTATCCTCGATATAAAAACAATATAAATAAATAAATAAATAAATAAATGGATAAAAAAAAAAAAAGACACGTACACACACACACACATATACGCATACACCCACATACCCCCCCCCCCCCCCACACACACACACACCACACATACCTCCCCCCCCCCAACACACACATACACTCGATATATTATCCTCGATATAAAGAACAAATAAAAATAAATAAATAAATATATAAATAACCCCCCCCCCACCCACCCCCAACCCCCACAAACCCCCACCACCCCACCCCCACACCCCCCACCCCCCACAACCCCCCCCCACAACCCTTCCCCCCACCACCCCACCCACCTCACTTTTTCAGTTAAGGCGCACGCCCGAAAGTGTAGGACACTGCTCAACATCGCAGACGCCATACTGACGAAGCACGCTGGCCGTTTCATTCCAGTAGCACCAGACGTACTCATAACCATCGTTGAAGATGCGGCAGCGGTTTTGGGCAGCTGCTCTGCTGTATCCGTCCGAGGGGTACATCTTGTCGTCATCGTATTTGGAGTTCTTGCTCTGGGGCTCGTTGAGAGCCCAGGGCTGACAGGGTTTCCCCTCTTTCCCCACGGTTAAAGTTCCCGCGTAGAGGGGTCCGGTTGTAGGGTGTTTGAACCAGCAGGTCGTGGCTGAGTGGGGACATAGGAGATGATGTATGATGATGATGATGGGTGATGATGATGTTGGTGGGTGGTGGTGGTGATGATGATGATGGTGATGATGTTGATGTTTGATGATGGTTTTTATTATTATCATTATCATTATCATATATATTTTATTATTATTATTATTATTATTATTATTATCATCTTCATCATCATCATCATCATCATCATCATCATCATCATCATCACCATCATCATTATCATTATTATTATTATTAGTAGTAGTAGTAGTAGGTAGGAGTAGGAGTAGGAGGAGAGTGAGTAGTAGTAAATAGAGTAGTAGTAGTAGTAGTAGTAGTAGTAAGTTAGTAATAGTAGTTAGTAGTAGTAGTAGTAGTTTGAGTAGTAGTAGTAGTAGTAGCAGCAGTAGCAGTAGCAGCAGCAGCAGCAGCAGCAGGCAGCACCGCAGTCAGCAGCAGCAGCAGCAGGGAGCAGCAGCTAGTAGTAGTAGTAGTAGTAGTAGTAGTAGTAGTAGTAGTAGTAGTAGTAGTAGCTAGCGCAGCAGTAGTAGTTAGTATCATCATCATCATCATCATCTCATCATCATCATCATCATCATCATCATCATCATTTATTATTATTTATTATTGTTGTTGTTTTGTCCTTATTATTTTTTTAGTAGGGCACCCATCAGTTCAGAAGACTATGGAGTTGCGCTCTAGTCTTTAGAGCGTAGAGCCTGGGTAAGTAAGTAAGTATGGAGGGCAAGCTGTTACCCATGCAGCAGACCCCCCTCCCTCTCTACGCCACTGGAATGATCCATTGGAAAAGGGAATGACCGATACGAATGGTTCCAGTACCGTCGCAGGAGCCATCAGAACGTTGCCATATTTCAGGTATTTTTATATTTTATTATTTTATTATTATTATTATCATCATCATCATCATATCATATACATCATCATCATCATCATCATCATCATCATTGTTTTTTATTAGGTGAGTATACTTACCTACCCAGGCTTTGCGCTCTAAAGACTAGAGCGCAACTGAACTCCATAGTCTTCTGAGACTGATGGTTGCCTACAACAACAACAACAACAACAACAAACAACTACTACTACTACTACTACCAACTACTACTATTCATTATTATTTATTATTATTATTGTTGTTGTTATTATTTTATATCGAGGATAATGGAATCAGCACTCATGTGCTGTTTTTTTTATTTTTTGCAACCAGTCTCCGTGTGTATGCAGTTTTTTTTTTTGTAAATGTCATCTGTTCCCACCGGCACACCATAGCCTACTCTTACGAAAAGCGTAACAGGACACCAGACATTGAAAGAAGGATACAGGTAATGGAGATGAGATGTATTTTCACGCACAATATGATATGAAACGTCTATACCCCACAAAGAGAAATTTAAAAGGACTCTGTGTTCCGCCCATCTCCTCTCCCTAGCTGCTTTACCTTCCCTGATCCTAAAGAGGGCAGGTACCCATTGACAGCTGGGGGAACTGGGGGTACTGTACTGAAGCCAAGGCGCGCAAACGGTCACCCCTCCAATTGGTAACCACGCTCGATGCTGCTTAACCTGGTTGGGCGGAAGCGAGTACTCTGACCACTGAGCTATTCCGTCCCCTTATTCAATGTACCATCTGGAAATAAAAATCTGACTTTGACTTTGACTTTGACTTTGACTTTCACACACACACACACACACACACACACACACACACACACACACACACACACACACACAAAGAGAGAGAGAGAGAGAGAGAGAGAGAGAGAGGAGAGGAGAGAGAGAGAGTAACCGCTTACGTGCACATAAAATAGTAGCCGGGGCCATGTTTCGCCAGCTTGCAAGTGACGTCAGTTGTACCGCTGACGTAGACATCAGTGCTGTCGCTACAGACGTAGTGAGCTACGTCCTGCGTTGACGTCACCGTATGCGTCACTGCCGTTCTGTCAATCAGTGGTGGGGGAGAGGCACTCTGAGGAAAAAGATCGAGGGGAGGTAAACAGTAAATGAAACAAAAACACAACAACCCAAATCCGTAGGAAAAAAAAACATTTTAGGGAACATACTAATGTTGTGTGTGTTTGTCCCTCGTGTTCGACGATGACCTCTGAAACAGTAGAGGAGGCAGCTGCTGTTTCGAAAACTGGGCAGAAATTTGATTATGGTGGAGATGCCTTGCCCACAGCACACCCCCACTCTTTCGGCCAAGAGGGCATAAGGACAGTCAGCGTTGGAGATGTTCTTCAAAGGCCAACTAGCCCCCAGGGCTGCAGCACATAAGGACTGTGCAAGTCACGCCTCCTAGTCAGAGAGTCATCGTCGAGCACTAAAGACTAAGCTGTAAAGTGGAATTATATGAGTGGGAAAGAAAGCCA